>JAVJAQ010000415.1:0-61567 GCA_032362365.1 Zygogramma bicolorata | reverse complement strand
TTCTTATGGAAAATGGGTCCCAGTCGAATTGGCTGAAAATTTAGGATAATGTAGTTTATGATGTCCTGATCAAATGTCTCCATGGGCACAACAAGATCTAATGTACAGTTTTTGAGATACAGGGTGTCAAACATGCAGAGAGAGGGATGTTACTTACCTTTAGAAAATCAATAATGTGGCGATTTTTTTGTTACAAAAAGTTAAGGATAATAATTACAATCTCAATATTGTCGACACGAGTTGTAATAAGAAGTTATAAGACTCCGTATACAGGGTTATTAATAATTACATAATTTTTATGTAATTCTTTAAACAAACTCAGTCAAACGCAAAAGCTCGTAGACTTGCAGAATAAGTAAAAAATATTTGATTTTAATATTGGGCGATCTGAGGTTACTATTATACGGGGTCTTCCACTTTTTTAGTTGTAGTAATTTAATTTTTTTCAGGAACATATAAAAAAATTAAACATAAAAGTAGAAAACTAAATATAATATGATCAATATTTTGTGGCTCATGCCTATTTGTTGCATCTTGTACGGATCATATAATTCGGTTAGGGGATAGGCCCAGCGAATGTTTGGGTGATGGCCTGCGAAGCATGTCCCAAAAACCATAGGACAAGACTTATTACAGAATAATAGAGCATTTTCTTTTTTTTTTCATCTTGCATACACTTCATATTATGAGAAATGTGGCTGACATTATTACAAAAAGCTATGACTATTATATATTATGTGGCCTACAAAGATGTATTTTTTGTCTGAAAACTTGAAATCATTAAGGAAACAGTAAACCTTAATACAGACAATTGGCACGTGGTCTCATCTCAAATTAACACAGTAGCTTGGAATAGGACCGGTTTCGGAGGTCTACCTCCATCATCAGTGTCGCTTTGCGTTAGCTCTGGAAGTACAAGGATCTTTGCTCAAATATATTATACACTTTGGTGTTGTATGTAGGATATACATATTTAGAAAATGTATATTTTGTATGAGAATAATGAATAACTAAGGGAACAGTAAAACTGTAACAACTCAACGCGGCCATCAGTAAACAATAACTGTAACTGACTTCATCTCAAAACAACATGGCAATTTCAGGTGCATTCAAAGCTAAAACCATCGACAGACCGGTGTTGAGGGTCTCATATTTAAAACGTAATGGGGATGTCGATACGTTTTGTATGGAAAAGTTCTAAGGCTATTTACATAGGGTGATTCTTTTTTTACGAAATCAGACTAGTATCGTACGTAGATATAAAATAAAAAACTAAACCTAACGAACAATATTATTTTGTGGTTGGGGTCTGTTTCCTGCATCGTGAACAGATCCTATCAATTGGGTTAAGGGGTAGCGAATGTTTGGTTGATGGCGTGCGTACCCCAAATACCATATTACACTAGCAATATGTGCACAGGTACCGACAGTTCGAGCACCAGATTTACAGGTGCAGTAATAACCATCTATAGATTCTTCTTCATTATTTATTTCTTCGTTATTTGTTGGTCGATATGAAATCCACAGTTGATATTTAGCTGCACTTCTAAAACGAGAAAATACTCTAACCCGTAGAAGCCCTGGCCATGGTAGTCTGTTGATATCTCTCAAAGTTTCAAACTGAAATTCTTCGTCGTCCCTCTGTAATTTGTCTTGGACATAGGACGGTGCCAACTTTACTTGATAAACTCCAATTGTTAGCGTTTTTATAAAATCAAGCGTCAGAATTGGAAAATCTTGCAACTGTTCAGCATCTAAACGTACCCATCTTTGAGCATTTCTAGTATTCAGATTCTCTTCCTCAACTAGTGCTTGAACGACATTTGGTTCACTAGCCTTTTCAAGTAATCTTTGAGCCAATTGTGCATCGGCTCCTTCCATCAGGATAGGAGGGTGATATCTATTAATAATAGCTCCAGCTATCCGAAAAAAATCCCCTAGATGGGAAAGATGTTGTATTTGAATATTTTGTTGTAGAAACTTAAACATTGATTTTATGTGGCCGTTTCGTGATTCTACTATCCACCTCGACTTTGTGATCAAACGAGAGTCGTTAGCATCTTCGGTTGAGAGTTGGTGTTGGTTAGGAAGCATAAGTGCTGGCATTTTATGCACAATGCCTAGGTGTCCAAGTATTTCAGTAGCATCACGGTACCCCCTATCCACTACTACAATATCATTTTCCTGAAACCATCTTCTCATTATATTACCGTCTAGTTCAAGTTCATTTTGCAAAATAGCAGCGTCATTATTTTTACTATCAGAGAAGTATGGCCCTTGAATGTCGACTATGTAACCGTCAGGTGCTACTATTAAAATAGGTTTTAATAAGTGTCGGCCTTTGTGTACACAATACGACTGCCGTAAAACTCTGAAATTGCTACTCTTTTGAATGTAGCTGTAAGTACCATCAATGAAAGTGATTGCTCGAGGAATTTGTGGCTCTGGATTATATAGTACATTAGCAAAGTCCGTAACATGTCTCTCAATATAATTTTCTCTAGTAATAGCATTAAAGCCTATGTTGGTAGTCACAAAACGTTGCATCAAAGATTGTCTAACAAGAGTAACGGCTAGACTTACTGCCTGTCTACTTGAATAGCCAAACATTAAACGTACAAAATCATCAGAAAGTCCATGACGCATTTTGCACAAGAACATCAAGAGATCTTTTTTATTCACATATCTGTAATAATCTTCTTGGCGTACTCCATCGCAGTAGGAAAATAGTTCTGAAAACTGCTGTTTATTAACTGGGTATAAGTATTCAAATTCACTGTCACTTAAACTATTCTCGTCGTATATTCTCGTCAGATTTTTTGCTACATGACGAACTCCTTGTAAAAATGACTGAAGAATTTCTCCTCTTATAACATAGGGTCGGTTGATGTAACGCAATCCAATTACCAAAGGTTGTAAAATATATCCTTGCTCATCTAAATGATGAGCACATGATTTAACATATTCGGGAATATAGATATCTTTCAAAATGAAAACATGAGCCCTACATTCGACAGATAACTTACGAAGATCTTCATCGCTGTTACATATCAAGCACGTACTACTTCTAGTTTGCGTTAATACATTTATCTTTAAACAAGCAGGGTCTTCTTCAATAGCAGATATTTCATTGCGGATCGACTGATTGCAATTGGTACATATTTTCGTATCAGCATTTACATTAAGAGACGGCCTGAAAAATTCTTGTCTTCTACGAATAGCTATTTCAGATTTTGCAGCATTCTCTTCCCCATTTATTCTCGTCATCAAACGTGGTTGAAATCGTCCATCACAAACAAAACAAGTTAAGAGATTTCTATTCCTTAGGGCCATCTTATTCTATATTGAAGAAGGTAGTCTGTTTTCATAAGTCTGCTGTATCAAATCAAACAATAAACTAGTTACAATCACTTACAATTAGCAGATACTAAATTAGTGTCAGAATCAACATTAACTGTCAAAACAATTATTTCCAAGGGAATCTTTGATTCAATCTTATGTAACACTGTATCCAGTAACACCGTGCGCTTCATATTTTCATTTTTTGTGCAGGGTATTGGATTAAGGTTGGACACCAGCGATACATTGATTCGTTATAATATACAGGGCGATTCATTAAATGCGACGACCGGCTTTATTATTAGCTTTAATAAAAGTTATCAATAATAGTTAAATCAAATAATCATAACATATTGACCTTCAAACTTAATATATTAAAATAATATAAGTATACAGATTACACATATAGGGGGGTTCATAATTACAAGATGAATATAATTTATTTATTATACTACAACACCCTGTTCACTTATGTTGATTTGGAATTTTGGCAATTATCTGAAACAAACTCTTGAAGCATTTAGAATAATAATAGATGCTAGGATTGAAACTGTTAAATCAGCAAAACTTGGGGTAACGGAATTGGGACAAGCATTGGTACAAAAGTAAATGCTGTACAAGATGGTGTAAATGCCCAAAATGCCGTATAATTTGTGAATCACACGGTATGAACCGGCGATGAAGATCTTCATTATCTGTCGAATATGGGGCTTTATTTCGGAAAGGATTAAATCATGTTCACATCATTTAGATAGGCAAGGGTTTTTTTTAGAACCTTTCATTCAGTAATAATTATCGGATTACGTTACATTAACCGATCATAAGATGAGAGATCTTGTCATTCTTACAGAGATGTAACAAAAAATCTGACGAGACTACCACGAAAGTAGTTTGAGTGATATTGAATTTGAATGTTTATACACACATAAAAGATAAGAGATCATTATTATTCCAATTGTAAATCAGGTGCTCGAAAGTGTCGGTACGTTCCACATAACGCTAATATCGGATGCAAGCCATCAACAAATAATAGAATCCGTACATAATCATAATTACAATGTCTTAACATACATGGTATGAACTGGTAAGAAATATTTTTAATGCACTAGTCTCCCATTTGATTGCTGCATCATCATGCGGTCGACCAGGATCCGTACAAGATGCAACAAATAGGCATGAGCCACAAAATATTGATCATATTATATTTAGTTTTCTACTTTTATGTTTAATTTTTTTATATGTTCCTGAAAAAAATTAAATTACTACAACTAAAAAAGTGGAAGACCCCGTATAATAGTAACCTCAGATCGCCCAATATTAAAATCAAATATTTTTTACTTATTCTGCAAGTCTACGAGCTTTTGCGTTTGACTGAGTTTGTTTAAAGAATTACATAAAAATTATGTAATTATTAATAACCCTGTATACGGAGTCTTATAACTTCTTATTACAACTCGTGTCGACAATATTGAGATTGTAATTATTATCCTTAACTTTTTGTAACAAAAAAATCGCCACATTATTGATTTTCTAAAGGTAAGTAACATCCCTCTCTCTGCATGTTTGACACCCTGTATCTCAAAAACTGTACATTAGATCTTGTTGTGCCCATGGAGACATTTGATCAGGACATCATAAACTACAGTATCCTAAATTTTCAGCCAATTCGACTGGGACCCATTTTCCATAAGAACCGTGCGGGGTCCTTTGTTTAGACTTTTTAAACATTTGTTTTGAGTAAAAACAAGAATAATTCTCGGAGCAAATTTGAATCGACCACACACTTCTACTGAATGAACGATACGATTTGGGAAGAATTTGGTAAGAATTTTTTACCGATGGGGGCGCTGATGTCTGTTCAAAAATGTCGGCTCCAAACAGTAATCAGCTGATCGTAATGTGTCAAAACATATGTTTACTATTGTTTAAGTTGTATTGTTCCTTGTGTTTTTCGAGTTTTGGCGAAGTTCTGTGTGAAACAAATGTGAAGACTATTCAGTGTGTGAATGTGTTAGAGAAGTGTTTTTTCGTCCGATAATTATCAAAATAAGGAATACGTATGGAAAGAAAGGTTAGGATTTCTTCCTTTTCTACTAAAACATTCATCCACACAACAGCTCACATAAATTGATTTCGACATTGTTATAAATAAACATCAATTTCATCAAATCGCAAAAGTGAAGCACAAGAACACCAAAATGCACCACAATTTCAGATTCATATCACATTCGACAGTGACAGAAGTTTGTTTTTGTTTTACTTAATGAAATAGTCCAAATATTTGCCGATAGAGGCGTATCTGGATGATGAACTTCCTAATAGTGCTACAATATATTAAATTTGTAGTCTGCGGCAACAAATTCACTAAGTCGCTGCAACTTATCGCACCAATGAAGATTCATGCTCAAAAAACTTGCATGAATACATGCAATTTTCTGGAGTAGCAGCGACAAATTGCATCGTCGAAAGAGGGTATAAACTGTTTTATCTTCTCACTGGCATACCTATGATCTGTTTTTCGTTGCTGGGAGAGTTTAGTTTGTGACCTGGGCTGAACGCAGTGTTGCCGATTATAACTTTATGTTTTTGAATCTCATTAATATTCTCATAGAAATATTTCTTGGAGAGAAAATATACTTATTTCGGATCCCGGAATTAACGTTTCACGGTCGATTTTTTCTTCCGGGATCCCGAGATCCCGTAACCCGGGATTACATTCCCTATCGAGATTTCTCCTTGCTAATAATAACAAATTTCTCTGGAACTACCCAATTTTTCACAATCAGTAGTTATCTTGTGTAACGAAAGCACCTTCGGAATTACTATGTTTACAACAACAATTTTGATGTCTCCAGAAAGTGATAGTGCCTATGTCTTTCTAACATATTAACACGCTACCTACTTCTCAAAAATTCCCACTGGTGTAGATTCGGTTATAATTATTCCAAACATACTTGAGATTTCTATTCGAAACTAATGTGAACAAGGAAGACCGATTGATTTCACATTCTATCATGTTATATTCTCAAATATGGGGCACCTGAGAATGAAGACAAAAATGCCGTTCACGATGTTCAGTTTTTGGAGGAGCACCCCCAGAGATGATCATAACATATGCATGGTACAAAAACCACTGAAAATGTGGTAGAGGCAGCAAAGTGAAAATATGTTATTGTCACAAGCTTCGATTATTCGTAGCATCAAGATCAATATATGTTCAGAAAAATGGGCGATTTCTACATTACATTTCACCAAGTGAGCTAGTGCCAGTGCCTGGGATTCCTATAATTTGAAATATATTTCGTTTGCTTGACAACCGATAATCCCAAAGAGAACGTTGTTGAATGAATGAATTCTTTGATAATTTTGCGATCTATAATTCTATGGAAAAGATGGTACCAAATATTATAAATAAATATGGGAAAAAAATTTATTATAGTTCTACCATAGCATAAAGCTCCACACCCACAGCTCAGAGGGGACCGATTTTGTTGTTTCTCTCTTACTTCGCTTTGATAGAGTTCCGTTTCTAGCTATGCTAGTGGAATTTGGATTCAAAGTACAGAACTCTGTGAGTTCTATCAGTTATGTGAGTCAAATTTAACAAACCGGAACAAACTGCGCATTATATTCAGTTGCTTTTCATTTTATTGGATTCAGAAGAGAAATAATGGCAAATTCTGGAGGTTAAACCGTCAAAACTTCAATAAATGAAAAAAATACAAATATGTTAATCATTTTCGTATCAAATCAGTAATAAAATTAGCCAAATGACGGCTGACATGACCACCAACCTATCTAGCGCCATCTGCTTCGAACTTTCTAGAATACATGCCATTCCTCTATATGGATCTGATTCAAAATAGTATGCATGATACTAGTAACCAGTAATAAAAAAATTACTTCGAATAATATTTCGAAGGTATCAGAAAGGCAAGAGATAGTCACATGGCAAATCAAGTATAAGGTGCATAGAAGATTCATACCTGGGAAGAATCCATATTGGGACTTCAAGGGAAGCGATACGCCCTCGGTGTAGGCACATCTCATGACTTACATTCACAAGTCGAAAAAACACCAAGAAAGATAACTGCTGACTGAATACTTACAGTACAATTTTCAAATTCAATAATGAAAACGAACTTGGTTTGTTGATTTACCTAACAAAGATGAATAATTCCGAACTAATACTAAATAACCTTTCTCTCCTGTAAACTGAAAGAATTTGGAAATATTGGGCAGACGTCCGTCAAAATACAACGTATTTCCTTGCTAATACTACGACGGACATTGAATGACACCTGACATACATCTGTGCAAAAATCTTCAAAGTAGATCTCATTACAAGTGCTTCTTGTGATCGAACAACACGACAAATAGCAAACCGGAGGTACGGAATAGTTGCCCTTCATCAGTACAAGGCAGGCCAACACCAACAACCCAGAGTTGATCTTAACACTGTCCGTCATAAATCATCCACGACTGAGATGAAAACAACAAGACCGTCGCTACTACACCTCGTCGGCGAAAGGTCAAACAGTGGAAGAAGATTTCCCAAACAAGCAAGTCTCCGGTAAGGCGAAAATGAAACCGAACCAGCTCCCAGCTCCTTGACTTGCCAAGAGATAGGCAAGCCGGTAGGAACAATTCCGAACAACGTCTAAATGCCCTTTCTCTCCCGTAAATCCAACTCCTTAGTCGTTGGTGATGTATGCCAATGTTTGGATTGATGAAGAGCACGACTCCGAAACCGTTATGCAGGTGGTCTCCCCAGTCTGTGTCGAGCTGTCACCGTTGTTCGATCACAAAAAGCACTTGTAACTGTATCTTTTTTGAAGATTTTTGCATGGATATCTGTCAGATGTCAGTCAATATCCGGTGTGTCATAAGCCAGGTGAGTAGTTGTTTCCTCACTGACTTCTGCCCGATAGAATGGAATATAAGAACACTTTTTTGATATATGCAGATTCACACGAAAGGGAATGTTCAAAGATCACCGCGTGAATCAAGGGACATGAGATACGAATTAACATTAACTTTGAATTTTTGAGGTTTATAAGCCTCAGGAAGAACCTCTCTCGGCAAGGAGTTCCAAAGCTCAGCTGTTCTATTAATAAAAGATCCCTGAGCAAGAGAGGTTCGACAAGCCTCCAAGTTCACAACAAAGGGGTGGGAATTTTTCACTCGTCAAGTCATCCGTGTAGATATTGCCAAGGGTGAAACGAATGATAACAATTCAGGAGAGCACCGACCGTGAAAATATCTATAGAAGACAAGTCTCCGACCCTTCTACGATACTCCTATGAAGTGAGCGAGTCTGTGAGCGAAGAATCTCCAACAAGACGGATTCCCTTTCTCTGAATAGAATCTTCAATGAATATTTTGGTGCCGAACTCCATACATGAGAACTATATTCCAAGACAGGTCGTATCTGAGCCTTGTAGATCATTAGAAGGTGACAAGAAGTGAAGTATTCATTCGCACGTAATAGAAATCCAAGTTTCTGGGAAGCTCCTTTGGCGATCGATCCCACATGTTTTGCCATAAGAGATTATTACTGATCGTAATTCCTATCATCGAGATACTTGACTTTTTATGAATAGGTACTCCTGACATCTGAATACTAGATGATGATAGATAAGCTTTCCTTGAGAAGAAACATGCCTGGGTTTTTCTTGCATCAAATTCCACCAGGTTGACGTGAATTTTTATTTAATTTTTGTTTATCGAGCTGGTATGGAGACTCTGGAAGAGAAACTAGTATGAAGAGTACTTAACTGTCGTCCGCAGAACTGTGTTCTGAACAAGACGTTTTCTCGAGCGAATCATTGATATGAAGCAGAAACAAAGTGGGCGCCAGAACTGAACCCCGTGGTGCACCTGCATTTATTGGGAGAATATCAGATGATACTCCATCAACAACCACATACAGAGACCTATCAGACAAGAAGCTCTTCAACAAAACACACAACTGAGGAGGCAAACCATGAGACGGCAGTTTAGAAAAGAGACCCCGATGCCAAACTCGATCAAACGCTTTTGGAATATCGAGTGCAACAGCTTCGTTTCTCCGAATTTTTCGATTGACTGCTGCCAAATTTGAGAAACATAAGCCGATAAGTCACTGGTTGATCTTTGATGGCGAAATCCGTATTGTCGATCATTAATTATTTCTGATTTCTTCAGAAATTTGATAAGCTTCGTATTGATTGCTTTCTCCATGACTTTGGAAATGATAGAAGGCAATTGGTCTATAATTACAAAGTAAGTTTTCTTTCCTTATTCAGAACAATTGCTGGGATTCCACCAGATCCGCAATCATTATTCGTCTTAAGGTCCATTAAAATATTTCTTATATTTAGTTAGTGAAAAATTATCTCAGGCATATGACTTTCGACAGGCGTGGTATTCGGGGGATCTTTTCCCGATGAGTCCAGAGTAGAAATTCCAGCAAGCATATTTGAAAATATATGTGGTGGCTTGTGATCCATCTTCTTTGGTTAAAGGGGGAAGTGAACTAAAAGTGAAATTTTTGGCGACAGCTTTAGCAAATGACCAAAAAGAACAAGAACCATTTGGACATTCAACACGTTTTGAAGTTTTTTTTTATGATTATGTGCTTCTTTAGCAGCTTCAATTGTTGCACTACACCTACTTCTTGCGTTAACATACTCAGATGTCGTCTCTAAACTGGAGTACTGGCGCCAGCGATTGAATGCCGCTTGTTTGGATGTGACAGCCTTAGAGCAGCTTTTATTGGACCATGGTTTCTCAGACTGTGGTCTCTTTGTAATACTTGGAATGAATGCTTCAATTCCCAGAATGATGGTATCACATTTCCTGGGCACATAGAGTGGGATCACCAGATGAAAAACAGACCCTTCTCCAAGGAAAATCAGAGAAAAACATTCGAAGGCCATCCCAGTCAGCTGACTTGTAATGCCAGACACGATGTGCGGGTAACCTACCATTCATTGGAGCCAAATACAAACGAGTTGTTGAAATCAAAGTGTGATCAGAATTGTAATTATAACTTTGAAACCGAATATGTTTTAGAAAAAGTTTATTCTTTCCTATAGTTTTTGATTTGTCTGTTCTGATTAGCGGTGCAAGACGATTCTCGTTTGCGACGGGTCGATTGATACAGCTCGAGATACAGACGGTTTGAAATGCATTCATTTCATTCGCGAGTTCTGCCAGATACCACTGATGAGTCCCTCTATGATCGCTTGGAAGAGTTGACTGGATTTGTGGATATAATCATCTTGAATATCGAAACTCTGAATCGACTCCGAGTCAAATTTTGAGATGTTTTCGTATGAAAGTTATATTTTTTGAGAGAACTAATTCTTATATTGTTTTTGAATTTTGTGACTAGTCACTTCTGATTTAGGATGGAGAAAAAACTTGGCATTTCCCAAATACGAATCTTCCGTGTACTTCACACTTGATTATTCATCAAATAGTTCTTTCTTGTTATATGATGAATTAGCAATATTCAAAACATAGTGTTTCAATGGGAAATTTCTGCACGCCATTGACTGCCCTCCAAAAGGTGTAATAAAAACGTTGATATATATTAACGTAAATATAAAATACTAATGCACCTTTGATCTATCATCTATCAGTGACTAGCATTGAAGTCATAAAATTAATAGTCTTATTGCCAGAGGATTTAAAAATTGTCACTTCATGAAAGCCCGAAATTGATATATACGTTTTGATGTTATTAGGAATGTTTGTGCACGCGGAACCACACCAAGAAGTTTCGGAATATTGTTTTTATTTTCGTGAAACAGAGTATTTATAAGATGCCACGTAATACTCGATACAAGTTGTAACATTTCGTTATGCTAGATATCTGAGGATTAACTAAATTTGTGAAGTATCGATTGCGCGTTCCGAAAATTCGCTGTTTCTTGAAATACAGGGCTCCACAAATTAAATCTCTCTGTTGTAAACTAATTGTTTGAATTGAGTAATCGTGTGATTCCCAGCATGCGCGTGGATCAGGAGTAAAATTACGTCCAAGACCGGTCAATCAATCAGATCATAGCCACGATAAACTTTGCCTGAGCTCAGATCCGAATCAAATACAATTAGTTTCAAACTAAATGGACAGAATGTGCGTTATTGGTCTGATGTAAACCCACATGTAATCAAAGGAAGAACATGCACACTCAGTATCCACTAAAGATGTAATAATAATAATAATAATAATAATAATATTTATTAACCATTTTTTATACACTTGGTATATGTGGTAAGTCAAGATAAATGTACTATGAACTATAAACAAAAGAGGACAATAAGTCAGCATAACATTCAGAGAACATAGTCAAACAGAGAACATGGTCAACAAACAAGAGAAAAAGCTGAATATACGGTTAATACTCACAACACTTTAAAAGAGTTTAAAAATTGACAAAACATTAATATGTAAACATATTATATAGTCTAAAATTTCTTATCATTCACAACCATAAAAAAAAAGAGAGTTCAAACACATCGATAAAACATGAGTATATAAACATATATAGTCTAAAATTCCTTATCATTCCTCATCATAATAGAACACAAAAAAAGAATGAAGATGATATGTGTGATCTAAATCAATTGTTGTTGAAAATAACAAAAAAGATATCAAGTTAAGTTTGAGTTGATTGAGAGATCGTCACTTAGGAAGTCCTGGCAACTATAATAGCACTTTTCTAATAGAAGGTTTTTGACATCTTTGTGGAATTTCAAGTCATTTGAGACCCTTTTAAATTCATCCGGTAATTTGTTGTAGCACAAGATAGCGTTGTACTCTGGAGATTTCTTAAACAGTGTCATGCGATGTTGAGGAATTCTCAATAACTCTCCATTCCTGGTATTATAATTATGTATAGTGGCATTTTCCGTGAAGAGATTCAAGTTTTGCCTAGCAAACATTATACATTTCAAAATATATATGGAAGGTGCTGTTAAGATTTTTTTCTCTACAAAGATATGACGGCAACTGTCTCTGTAATTCATATTGAATATGAGCCTCACTATTCTTTTCTGGGCAATAAAAACTCTCGTAAACTCCTTCGCCCTACCCCACGTCATAATATTAAAATTGATATGAGTATATACCATCGCATAATAAATGCTGAGTAATGCTGATTCATTCAATGTTGATTTCAGCTTCTTTATGGCATAGTATGCTTTATTTATCTTTGAGCATGTATGATCTACTTGTTTATCCCAGTTTAGATCAGCATCCAAGTAGGTACCCAGAAATTTCACTTCCATAGAATTCTCAATCTCATTAATGACAGGATCATATGGAGTATTTTTTCTAAAGTGGAATCTCATCGTAACTGACTTGGACGTATTCAAAATAAGTTTATTTCTTTGACACCATGCACTGAACTGGTCGACAATACTCTCTGATTTGCAGATAAGCTGCTCAACATTTTGTCCCGATAGAGTTATAGTGGTGTCATCAGCAAACATAGTCATTTACATATAGGAGGAAGAGTAGAGGGCCTAGGACCGAGCCTTGAGGCACACATAGTTTAATATTTTTAGAAGATGACTGTGACCCATTACAAAGTACCGTCATGTTTCTTTCACTCATATATGATAGTAACCAGTGTATTATATTTTTCGGGAAACCCAATCTAGATAATTTGGGAATTAAGAACTCCGAGCACACAGTATCGAAAGCCTTCGATAAGTCAAAAAATAGAGAAAGGACATATTTTTTATCATCAATCTCTTGATATATAAAGCTCATCAGATGGTAAGAAGCTGTTTCAACAGATTTTTTTTCTAAAGCCATGCTGAGATTTGCATAAAACATTATCATTTTCCAAATGGTCCATAATTCTTACCGAAACTACTTTTTCAAAGAGTTTTGATATGGAGCAGAGTAAGGATATTTGCCTATGATTGTCAATTTCCGTCACACTTCCTTTTTTATGTACTGGAATAATTATTGCTCTTTTTAGAACAGTGGGGAAGATACCTTGTATTAGAGACTGATTCATAAGATAAGTGAGTGGTTCAATAATTGCAGGAATGATTTTCTTTAGAGTAATTATAGACAGTTCATCATAGCCAGCAGATTTTTTATTTTTCATTTCGGAAAGAGTACTGAATACCTCATATTCCGTTAGAGGATTGGATGGAAATGGCAGAAATACGCCTACTGTCTTAATGACGGTACAGGGTAGCGACAAGTTCTGTCCAAAGTGGTTATATGCAGCATCTTCGGCTGCCTCGTAACGGAAGAGATATTATTAGTACTCCGAGGGATAATCTCAGGTTGATATACCAATATGTGGGCTAGGTGATCGGCTATGTTAGGTTGAATTAATTTACATTCATAACTCGATTGAGGGAGACTGGTAGCCATATAATCAATACAGGTTGAACTTGTATGTGCATTTCTATTAGTGAATACTCTGGTAGCACCTGAAGAATTATTACTAAGTTGGTATGAATTGAGAATATCTATTAGAAGCTTGGCATTCATATCATGTTTCTGATAATCTATGTTGAAATCCCCACAGACAATTACGATGTTGGAACGATCAATAGCTACATTCAGTGCTTCAGTTAAATGATCGAAGAATTTATTAATATTGCCATTTGGTGGTCTATATACTGAAACTATAGCAATTTTACAATTATTCACTTTATAGGTTATCGAGGCAATTTCAATTTAACATTCTATTGACAGAGCTCTAATAGGATCGATTTCAGTGAAACTTTGGTCGTTTCTTGCGATTATGAGAGTACCCCCATGTATATGACTTTTTCTTGAGAAAATAGAAGCTATTTTATAGTTACCAAAATGAATATCGTTTTTGGCGGAATTATCTTGCATCCAGTGTTCAGACACACACAAAACATCAATATCGTACGATCTCACAAACAACTCATCTAAGGTATGATTGTTTAAAAAACCTTGCACATTTACATGACAAAATTTTATGGAGGAATCATTTGGTTTGCTTTGGCCAGAATTTATGATTACATATTTGTAAGGTTGCTTAGTGAGTGGCTTGAGTATAAAAAATCACTACCAGAATTAGTTACTGTAGTACTAGTACTTGCTTCAATATTTTGGAGTTCTTCAGCCAGTGATATTGGTCGATCTTCAGCAGCATTAGATGTAACTGAGTGTTCAGAGCTGAAAGATATTTGAGACAGCCTGGGATAAAGATGATCTGGTTGTTCATCAAAAGTGTTCTGGGCCTCTTTAAAAGGTATTGTTTGGGATACTTGGGGACTTTCAAAACACAATTGACTTGTTGCCTTATTGTAGAATGTGCTGAAATGCGTCCTGATGTGATGAAGTACAGCCTTACATAGGAACCATTTTCCTGATTTTTTAAGTGTGAATCCATCCAAGTTATAGTTCATTTGTCTGATTATACCATTACATTCAATAATATTGTTTGATAGTTTTCTTTTTTGTAAGTCAGTTTTTAGTGCTAAACTACTGTTGTAAATGTTCCTGTTGATATTTCTAATATCATATCTATAGAGTTCTGTGATGAATATCAATTGGGGCGAACTATCATTACCTACAAAGAAGTTGACTAAGGCTTTAATATTTGCAGCATAATTTGTGGACCACAGTATAATAATATCATTTACACTGCTGTGTTTAATGGCCTCAATGGTAGTGTTCATTAACTCCTTTTCACTGCAGTTTGGTTTCAGGATAGATTGCGTTGAAAACTCATTTCCAGCTTGTCTATTTAATAATTCCGCCATGTTTCTACCATTGTGTCCTGATATTAACAAAATATTTCTTTTCTATTCCTCTCTGATCCTTTTGAGTGACTCTGGAAAATTATCTCACTCTCCCCAACTAAAATGTCAGGTTCCTGAGATGTTTGTGTAGAAATATGTCTGTAAATATTTTTGTCTCCACCACTGGAATATTTGGGTGGTTTTTCAGTTGATGTGGAAGTGGCCTTGTGCTGGAATTCTTTATTCATTGTTTGGGTATACATACTTTTTGTAGGAACTTTATATCTCCCTATTTCTTTTTGTAGTTCAGCAATCTTATCTTCAAGTTCATTGATGATAATTTTTTGCTGCTATTGACTCTGGAAATATTATTAACGGAATTCCATTTATTACTGTAAAATGCGATGGATTTTGGGCCAAAAGGTCGTATAAAAGGAACTATACATCATTGTCTGGTTGTGGTGTGGTGATTGGTGCGAAAACTAATAAAGTCATTAGCATGGGTGTTAGAAATAAATATTGCGTTCTGTGTAAAAAACATGAAAATAAAGGAAGTCAGCCAAAGCCCCATCGCTGTTTCAAAAATTGGATGTTGTCTTCAAGTGCCATGGAATCAGATGTAATGGCAACGGCATTTCAACAAAGTTTGGAAAAGCACGGAGTAATTTTTAAAACGATGATTGCGGATGGAGACAGCTCCTGTTATCAAAAGTTATTGGAACGCGACCCTTATGCAGAATACAACATAACAGTGGAAAAAATTGAAAGTAGGAACCATCTCCTAAGGAATTATATCAATAAGTTGGCAGATATTTGCAAGAACAAACATGCTGGCCCTGCAGTTTTGAGAAAAAAAATCAAGGTAAATAAAGGATTATTTTATCAGTCCAATTGAAAAAATATCTATATGACATATACCTCAACATTAATATATTCTCGGGTCATAATACTTTTTTTAAATTAATTTCAGGATAATCTTCTGCGGTTTAGGTCTTCAGTGACAAAGGCTATCGAATATAGGTCAGAAGAAAATGCTTTTTTACATGAAAAAATAGAAAATTTAAGGAAAGATATATTGAATGGGCCCAGTCATATTTTAGGAGAACACAGAAATTGTTCATCATACTTCTGCAAAGAGAAATCAAATGCAAACTCAGTAATAACTGATATGAAGCTTACAGGTGAGTGAAGTTCATTTATCAAGATGAGGTTGAAATTTAATTCGGAGATTCAAATTAAAACATTGATGGTGTGTAAATTGAATACTAACTTAACATTTTCTTTCAGCTTTATACGAAATAATGATGGTCCCAGTCAAATATCTTGCTACGCACTCCAAAAGTTTATTATATAATGTCGGTACGAATACTGTTGAACAATTCAATTCCATCATTTGTAAACACATAGGTGGAAAACGGATCAATTATTGTTCAAGACAATCCTTTCAAGCCAGATGTGAAGCTTCTGCTGTGGAATGGAATACAAAGCATTTTGTGTCCATTTTATCGCAGTCGCTAACAGGTAGAATGCCTGCACTAACAAAAAAAATTGAGGAGAGATGCACACGTCGTCGCAAACTTTGTGTTAAAAAGAGGGCCTGGCAAAAAAGTAACAACAAGGATTACGGTGAAAGTTGTGAAAAACCAGATTTAGATGATGAAGTATTTAAAGTATGTAAAGAGGATTACATCGCTGAACATTTCAAAAAAACCGTCGAAGAGCTGGAAAAAATAGAAATCCTTTCTAAAACCCAAAGTGGATGCAAATTATGGCATGACGAAAGGGGCAAAAGAATAACGGCATCAAATTTTGGAAATGTCTGCAAAATGCTTCCAAAAACATCCAACGATTAGTGGAACGAATAATTTACCCCAAGTACCTATCTACGCCAGCAATAATGCATGGAAAGCAATACGAAGAAAAAGCCCTTGAGGCAATGGAAATAGAACTAAAGAAAAAAATACTGAAATGTGGTCTTTACGTTGATAAAGATCAACAATTTCTTGGTGCATCACCAGATGGAGTCTTGCAAGACGGTACTGCAATTATAGAAGTGAAATGTCCATATTCGGCAAAATCGATGACTCCTCAAGAAGGAATCGAGAGTGGAAAGATTACGTTTTGGAGAAAGAAAACTGGAGCTGTCAATACGAGTCACAAATGGTATTATCAAATACAAGGCCAGTTGCATGTAACGGGATATAAAAAGTGTATATTCGGAGTTTGGACTTTCAAGGGAATCAAAATTACGGAAATCGAAAAGGACGAAAATTTTTGGGAAAGTAAAATGCAGGGTCCCTTACAAGATTTCTTCGACAACCATTTAATAAAGGAAGTGGTTGATCCTAGGAAAATAAGAAATATGTCACTGAGAGATTAGAAGTTTAATAATTCCTTAATTGATTGTTCTACTGCAAATAAATTGTTCTGATGTTTTAACTTTCTTATTGAAATTTTTTTAAACTCATCTCCAAGTTTCTATATTTTGCTTTTTTGTTTCTGTGTGAATTTGCACGTAGTTCACATTGGGTTTCGAGTAATACACAAACTATTATTAGGAAGAAAATTTACTGAGAAATCGACAATAAAAATGTTTTTTATATGGAGCATTGCGACAAGTTGAATATCTAAAATAAAAATTGAGTATACAATTTGAAATGAAAAACTCTTTGAATAACCTAGATCAAACAATGAATAATTATTTTCCTTTTTTTTAGTGTGTTCGTATAAAAGCTTTTGTTTGAAAACGTTTTTTTTTATACTTTTTATCTTTTTGGTTCTCTCGTTATTAACAACTACAAACAACATTTTTTTCGTTTCTTTCGCTTCCATCTAATTTTTTTTTCAAAAAAATCATAATCTCCTACCTTTTAAACCCCTAGATACCAATTTTGATTCGAATCGGACTATAATCACAAATCTCGTGCGCCATAGTGAAGCCGCCTGTTTTGATTTTTCTCTTAATTTCATTATCACCGGAATTATGTAAGTACACCTGCAAAATTTCAAATCAATCGGATGATCAGAACTGCGGATCAAATTCAACTTGCACGATTTCTTACATTGTTTGTTAGTTTGTTACCTGCAAGTGAACCTAATACAAGCGTGTTGGGTAATTATAATAAAAGCTTTTGAAAATGCACGTTATGCGCTCTAACCCGTAATTATAATTTTGCCCACTACCTGTGAAATATCCAGTCCTAAATATTTATTTCGCCCGCCGCTGTTCTGGGGGCGTGACTACTACCACAAACTTTCCCTGATTATTCTATCTGGCCTGAATTCAGTCAACTAGCGATGATCTGCTGTAAATAATTTGCCTAACTAGTGGCGTTTTTATAAATTTAATTTTGCAAAATATGACCTTATAATTATTTTTTTTTTTGAAAACTGAGTGTCTCATTGTAATCTACACAGATATTGTAAGGTTCGGACGAAGAGATATTTGAATTTTTCGTAAGCATTGTCCCGTGCAGAAGTTCAATAAAACTCCTTCAAACAAGACATTTCACGCAATAATATTTGTGAAAGTATTTTTTTTTCTTGAAAAATCTCTTCGTCCAAACCTTTCATGCCCTTTTCTGAATATAATGAAATAAGCAGAAATCCTTTAAACTTATCTGTCATTACACATTTTGATAAAGCGTACGTGTCTGCAAACATACCCGGCAAAACCGGGCCTCTCACTCTTAATAAGCGACCACTCTCACTGATATAAATGAAATGATGTATGAGTGAGTAGGTATTCTGGATAATAATGCACCTCTAGCCACAGTCTCGTTCAATGGTGGTGAATTTCTATTGAAATTATATTCATCATCAAGCAAACTACAACTGCTAGTAGTAGATAATCCTTTTTGCGATGTTAATGTAATCAACATTTTTACAAATTTGATTATTGTACTTATGTGAGTTTCTCATCGATGAATTCGATAAATCGTTGTATTCATGCCATATTTTTGAATAAGGATGTCAGCAATAAGCTGTGTGGTGTCTGTTATTTGTAGTACATTCCACCACTTTCATTCAAATCACAAGGCAGTGGCGTATCATATATGTTCTCTTTTATGAAAAGAAAGGTTCTCATCATCATTTTTTTTTTTTTCAACTTTCATTTTCATTTATTTATTCCTCTGTTATTTTTATTGTTTCCCAAATAGATCAAATCCTCCTAGAGAATGACTGATACGATTGATAGTAAATTGTTCCTGTGAGGGAGACAATTTTTATCATTTTTATTTTCATGACAATTATGCACCCCCTCAAAAAAACCTTCAAAGGATAGTTCCCTTAGAACCGGTACCTTAAATACTGTCAACCAAAGCTATTATAATGTTGAAAAAGTCTAGGAAAGTCCTCCAGCGAGTGGCGTTGTTATTGGCTCCTACGCCATACCTCAGGAGTAGCATGATTATTCCCCGACCTGTCAACCAAGAAACGTGCCAGAGTCATTTCCCAATAAAACAGAGAGAAATTATCAAGAGAAAAGTATTTACCTCGTTGGGGGATCGAACCCACGATCGCTAGATCATGAACCGGGCACAGAATCAAAATTCATGTGCTTATCGAAAATCAATGAGATGACATGAACTGTATTTGTTTCCAAGTACCTTCACCTATACTGATAATTATGCGTTTTCTGTCCAAAAGTAGTCGTGTAGATTTTTTTTTCCAGAATGAGAAATTAAAATAAATAAACGATGTTTATTCCATTCAGAAAATAATCATATTGAATGCGGAAAGTACTTCGAAATTGAAGGAGTGTATATAATAATTGAGTCCTCAAAATCAAAAATCTATTATGGCAAAACCTACATTTCTAGACACATGTACTAGAAATTTTTATTTAAAAAAAATAATAAGAAAGATTAATATTATTACTTGGTTAACGGAATTCTGAATTATGTTTGTGATATGTAGGTACTTTTATTAACATAACCAACGATTTTGTTCATGGGAACTGTATTCTGCAGATAATAAATATTTGATTGGTATATTGATGAAGCATTCTTGTCTCAAAAACGTAATGAACCTTTATGAATAGCGCTTTTATAGAGGAATTAGAAAAATTGAATAGCAACACTGATACTCTTGCTACATAGAGATAGTTGCATGAAAAATCAAACATCAGAAAGGTTCATCGAAAATTCATGGCTATTGTAGCAAAACTCTATTACTCTAGTAATACAATCAATATTCTATCTGTTCAGACTGGGGAATTGAAGCTGTGGCGGGCGTGTGCTAAAAGAGGTCACATTCTGCACATTTTTTCTTTCAAAATTCTTATAACTCTTCAATTATCTTAGTAGTCAGAATGCAAAAAATCATTTTTCCATTCAGGTTCATGATAGCTGGAATCCCCTTTTCATGAAAAATGTACTTTAGGAAGGGCGACGTAATTTTGAAATATAGAAATACATTCAACTACCTGACTGAATACTCTAAAATGAAATTATTGGCGGGTAAATCATATTCCGTGAACAATTTTGTATTAGGCCGAAAAACTGTGAAATCGGTGATATATGAATGCGTTGTATGCCAAATAGTCTGGGCGAAAAATAATCAGTCTATGCATTTCGGGAGGGGGAAAGCTAATTATATTGGTAGAAATAGGTGCCAGAAACAACCCATTAAAGATCCCACCCCCACCCAAATCCTTTTGCTTTTTTTCTGTTGCTCGTTTTAGCACCCAAAATAAATTTTTCGCGATTATCTCCAGAAAATGAATTCAGGGAGGGTATATTACGACTTGATTAACAATCCTTTGAAATAATCGGTGCTTAGGCTATGCCTTCACTCCAGCAATTGAAAGTATGTAGTGTCTATTCTCAGCACCGATAATTTTAACGGACTGTTCATCAGGTTGTAAAGTGCCCGCCCTCATAGAAAAAAATTTCTGATCCAAAATTGTTCCTCTGAAATTCAACATACGATGGACTACTTAAAAGTTAGTCTCGGCCTAATCTTCGGCTGTACAAGCTTTGTGAGAGATGAGCAGTTTCGTAGTTTTGGCATATAACGCGGAATTAAAGACCTGTAGAAAGAAATTTTGTCTGAAAAAAGTGGTTGATCATCACATTATTACTTCTTGCATGGGATAAAAAAAATGTTGATCGTGGTTTTCACAAAAGTAGTCCATATCATATGTAGAGTTTTACGAAGAACAATTTTGGATGAAATTTTTTTTTCCTAGAGTTCATTTTCTCGAGATAATTACGAAAAATTGATTTTGGGGGGCCAGAACGCACCAGAGAAAAAAAAAAACACAAGGTTTGAGGAGTGGAAAATTTAATGGGTTGTTTCCGGCACCTAACTCAACATTTTCCACCAATAATTGCTTAGAATCACATTTTCAGGCTAATATTCGCCTATTTTAAAATAAACTAATCGAAAAATAATTAGACACCACCGGTGCCATTACCTGAAAACTATATCTGATATTTACTGAATAAAATACAAAAATCATAGACTCAATTGCGAAAATGAAACCCAATAGTTAGTTGATATTTAGTAAAATGGTACTTTTGTCTAAATAGATCATCTGCTACTTGTTAGGCTTGAGTCGAAATAAGAGAAATGACAAGGTACATACCCTCTCCTCAGTTTGGCAACACAAAGTTGATCCCTATAAAATTTTGTACATGAAGGTTTCTCTGTCCATTGAATCGCATCAACGAAATTTTGGAAAGCAAATGTTCTTAAAAACTTACCATGATTGTGAATCTTTAGAGAAACGTTTATAACTGGCAATGTTGACTTCAAAGCCACAAAAATATTTACTCTGTTATTCATTCATTGCCGTGTTAATGGTTTAATATTACTAACGAGTAACAATTTTTCACTCTTGGAAGTAAGTACTCTGTCATGGTTTAAAAATAGTTTTGCAATAAGTGCACATCCATTATGGTGATCTGATTGAAACACTTTAGCTCCTTCATTGATAATTATACGAACACGTTCGGAATACTTAACAATAGGGTGATATAATTCATTAAATATAGAGAAAGTGAATCTATAAACACAAGGGAACTAAGAAGGTGCTTCGAGAACTTTCAATTTGTTTTTACGTGAAACATTGAATTGGAAGTTGCATCATACGTATGACACATTTTATTGTTGAATTTTATTCGTCCAGTATCGAAAGAGGACTTTCCCAATACATTTTTCAATAGATGATTGAGAGCAAAGGTTGATGATGAATCTTGCGTACGCACTATGTACTACTGAGAAAATATTTTTTGACTTTTTTTCTCGGCATGAAAAAAAATTCAAATTCATAAATTACAACTTCTATGGGAGAAGCAAACTCAAATGAAATTTTGAAAACACTATTTGTTGATAGGTAGGTTTATATCATTCAAAGATATTTGATTCATTCACAAAAAGGAAGAAAAATTCCATTTAGAACATCCGATCTCCTGCCCATATGGCACGGCAGGCATAACGAGAATTGGATCAAATATAATAATAATAATAATAATAATAATAATAATATTGTTTATTCAAAAAATAAAATTTGTATAAGCAATTACATAAATATTTGAATTACTAGTAAATAAACATATGAGCTCACAGAAGCAAGCAATTGCTTGTGCGTGAGGATAAACACATACGTAATACAAGTACAGAAGAATTATTATGAATAACTACATTGAGAAAGTACAACCATGAGTTGCTAAATACCAGAGACAAATTCAGGACAACTTTTTTGGTCAAGCTGTATTTTCACAAGCAGGAAATTTGCCATATCTATATCGTTTTTTTTTTACAATCAGGAGATCAAAATAAATAACTAGACTTAGTAAGTTATTTCCTCATATTAACGAGATCACTGAAATAGATAGCATACATAGGGAATATCTACGCAATAAAGCGAAAATGGATATTTCATTCAAGCCCAGACATGATCATCTCTGGAGTTCCTCAGTGGGCAAATGGATAAATTATGGAACACTTTTACTATATAGATACACCAAAAATTTCCAAAAAATTCAACTCGTTACTATTCTATCATCAATTAGTTTACATTTCGGTGATATTGATTCTCGTGATAACTAAACCAGCCATCGTTATAATGATTTACGAATTTTTGTGAAGAGAATATGAAGTTCAAGGAACCATTTTTTGGCTTCTGTCTTCTCCGAATAAAAAAAGACATTACAATTTCTGTAAAAGAATAATGAATGATCGACAATACGGTTTTCGACATAAAAGATCAACCAGTGACTTATTGACGTATATTTCACATATTTGGTAGCATTCCATCGAAAGAGTCGAAGAAACATACATCCCGAGGGTCACAGACAGAATTGGAAAACTCCTGGGTAAATACAACATAAAAAGTGTATTTAAACCCACAAAGAAGATTCAACAGAGCCTCAGATCGGCTAAAGACAAAAGAGATCCACTGTCTGCAGCAGGGGTTTATCGCATACCGTGCACCTGTGGGAAGGTATACATCGGTACCACCAAAAGATCCATGGGAACTAGGCTAAAGGAACATGAGAGAAACTGCAGACTAGGGCAAATTGACAAGTCGACTGTGGCGGAACACGCACTTAGTGAGGGAAACCACAGGATCCTGTTTGAAAATGCAAAACTGATTGCACCCAACCAGGGATACCATAGCCGACTGGTACGGGAGGCAATAGAAATCCACAAACACACGGATAATTTCAACAGAAAAGAAGAAGCTGTCAACCTCAACCGAATATGGAATCCCATTTTAAGAAAATCGATAATAACTGCAGGTAGTTCTTCAGATAATGATGATTATTCTCCGAACCCAGATGAGGTAAACAAGGTAATTAATATTAATGACAATTCCCCTAATCCGAATGGAATAATTAGCACCGAAAACTACCTGAATCGGCATAAATATCTCCAAATATCTCCAGTCATCGGAGTGAATTTCAAGATGAATGAGCCTCTGAAGAAGCTAGCCACTCGAGCCAGCGAAACGTCAGGAAGAAATTCCAAAAAACGACGGCCTTCAAACCCGAATAAAAGTAGTGATACGCTAGCTAGTAAACGCTAGCTGTTGCACTCGAGATTTCGAGTAGGTATTATCGAGTTTGGCATCGGGGTCTCCTTTCAGAGCTGCAGTTTTATGGTTTGCCTCCTCAGTTGCGTGCTTTGTTGAAGAGTTCCTTGTCTGGTAGCTCTCTGTATGAGGTTGTTGATGAAGTATCGTCTGATATTCTCTCATTGAATGCAGGTATTCCACAAGGTTTTGTTCTGGTGCCCACTACAATGGAAAACCGAAAAATGATTCGTGTAGGGCTTGAAATTTCTGATGACCTCAAATTGAAGAGGTTTTGGAAGATATATCCGAATATGAAGAAATGGTGAAAGAATAAAAAAAGAATTGTTGAGGAAATGTGTGAGTCGAGTCTGAACAATAATTATGCCATAGTCTTTCTTGTCACATACTTGGTCCAAATTAATAATTAAATTATTTGTGCTATATACTGAGTCGTATTCATATATTTTTTATTATTATGCAATTACAGTTTCGAATCGATTTGAATACAAATACGTTAATTGTGACTGAAAATTGTTGAAGAATTTTGGGTCTGAACAATATGCCATAAACGTTGTATTCGCATATTTGGTCTTCAATTATAGTCTCTCTCTCTCTCTCACTAGCATTTCTTGGCCTTTGCTTCCGTACGGCGTATTTAGCTAGAATTATAGTTTCAAATCGATTTCAAAATGATTTGACGGTGTGTTCTATCGCTTCTAATTACTCATAGTCTGGACTGATTTTTTTTAGTTAACCCATTTGCAATATATTTATTGGCATATTCAATTGGATATAACATAGTTCTTATCCATCAACCAGACTGATCAAATTACTAGTATCGATTCACCTGTTTATTTATACCTGCCTTCCCAAGAGTTGGGACAGAAAAAAAATAGTCAGCCCTATGTTTGCATATTCTATAGGCACCATACTTTCGATTAGTATGGAATTTCTCTATTAACCAAACCAGTGAAATTTTTGGGAAAAAAAATTTAATCATTAATTACTCATAGTCTGGACTGGAATTTTTCAGTCAACCCATTTGAGAAATATTTATTGGCATATTTAATCATATATAAAATAATTTATTCACAACCATATATGTAATACTGTCGTTACTAACGCCATTGAAGGTTGGGAGGTGTCGAATTACACACCTCTACTTGCCCGCCCTCATTTCATCTATTCTAGACTTTATCTGTCATTTATTGACTTTACCTGACATTTATTTATATTGGTGACAATTGTATACCCCGTATCCACAGTAACAATATATCTACTTGATTATTCTGAGAAAACCGCGTTCATGGTAATTTGTCATTAAATGTAATATTTTAGATATGTTCAGAAGGAAACGAAAGATTTATTAATTTTAATCGAAATATGATGGTTGTGAATAAAATAGTATACAAATCTCGGTACGAAGTTTTATTCCTGTCTCGAGATCATAGCTAACCTTGACGCTTTGCGTCTCGGTTAACTAACTGATCTCACGACAGGAATTAATCACTTCCCTCCTAATATACTATTTCATCCATTACCCAGGACGGTGGAGGTCGTTCTATAGCGGGATCTCATACTATGAAAACGTTTGATTCATTCATAGAAGAGTCAATCTAAAACAGCTACTCCCCTGCCTATAAGGCACGATGGTCACTGAGTGAAATCTAGCTCAATATTTGTATACCTTTTTGTAAATGGTAAAATTCCGTTAATCGGGCTCCGCCTCGAAAATGAAGAATTTTTGAGTGGAACTTACGTATTTTGGCCTCCTGAACAAAAACTTCAAATGAAATTTTTGGGGCTTCCAATTAATTTCGGAGATACGGCCCCCCAAAGACAGGAAATCGGGCTTTTACGCCTGTTTGTTTCTCAGCCAATTCCGCTCGCAATTCCTCCTTTCTCTCAGCACAATGTACACATTATACCACCTTCTTTATCACTTTCCAACCGAATTATACGCATTTTTCCATTTTTCAGTACAAAACTCTGAAATGTAAATCGTCAAAAGAATTCGAGGTTAGCAAAACAGTAGAACGCGCATCGCCTAACGAGTTGAGAGCCCCCCCCCAAAATACGTAAGTTCCACCAAAAATTTTTCATTTTCGAGGCGGAGCCCGATTAACAGAATTTTACCTTGTAAATGAATCAAACGTCTTTGAATGGTATACACGTACCTATTTCACGTCTTTTGTAGAAGTTAAAATTTCAATTTTCTTTATCCGGAGAAAAAGACAAAAGTAGTTGCTAACACTTATCTGACAAAAAAACGCAATATCCTAAATATCATTTTAATGATGGCTATTTAGTTATCATGAGAATGAATATCACCGAAATGTCAATTAATTGATGACAGAATAGTCACAAGTTGAATTTTTCGGAAATGTCCAGTGAAAGTCTTGTCATCTTATTCATTCGCCCACTGAGGAGCTCAAGAGATAATTTTCTCTGAGCGAAACAAGATCTTGTCTGGGCTTGAATGAAATAGTATAATGATGAGTGAGATTTTTCTACAAACAGCTCTCCATTTTTGCTTAATTGTGTGAATATTTCCTATATATACTAACTATTTGATTCGATTTTCATACTTCTCACATAGAAGTTGTAATTTCTGTTTTTTCTTTTATTCGGAGGAGCAAAAAGCCAAAACCAAATGATCATACCTGTGATATTCTTGTGTCAATGGGGCTGGTGACTAAAGTACTCTGGCACACTGGGAACAAAAAAATTGATTAATCTCTCTGAAACTTTCGCCGAAGAATCTCAATGTTGATTTTTTTTAATATTTCAGGCCCACAATAACTGTTACTGGAGTCAAGAATGCAAAGCTAATTTGTATCAGAGATGACAACCCCATCATAGAAACGAACAACGACGAGGACGAAGACTTGGAAAACAAGGACAATCAAACAGAGAAATGCATTCCTCTGAAAGCTATTTCTACATCTCAAACTCAAACGGATTATTACAGTAATTCAAATAAAACGGACAAGAGCACTCAAAGACCAGCTACTTCTATTAGTATGAAGCGTTTGACGAAATCTTCCAAATGTTTGGAGATGCTACCGAAAAATTTCGTTGTGAATATAATACAGTACAAATTAGACTTCCACAAGTATTGCAAAGGTATCCCCATTTATCGAAGAACCGCGAATATTCTGCCATGGGAACTGATGGGAAAGTAAGTTTAAATATTTGCCATATTATATTAGTATATAAGAGGCAGTGGCGGATCCAAGGGGGGATTTTCGGGTCCGGACCCCCCCCCCCACCATTGGGAAAATAAGAGATTTTTTTTCAATTTTCATCGGCTCCTAATTTCCAAATTTTGTTAGGGAACGAAAAAATGTCACATGAGTGAGACAAAAAAATAAAATAGATTAAATTTTTTTGCTTTAAAATTGAAGAACTTCAATAATGATAATTACATTCCATTGAAAACTAAAGAGCAACAACCAATTTCATCAATTCAATAATCCACCAATTCCTAAAAAAATAATTCTCAAGAATTAAAAATAGTAAAAACAAGATCTGGATTGAATGTTACCCAAACAAACAAATTTCGCTTGAAATTTTTGGACTCGATTGTTCTTTCCTTTTTTTTCTGGTTCAGTCAGTTCAGACGCTGGATCATGCCGAGTAAAATATGAAAATAGAGTCCTCTTCATGTTGTAGGTTCAAAATAAAATGTTTTTTTTTTCAACTATCAAATTGCAATTTTTCTCGGTGACACTTTAAAGAAAATTGACACTTGTCAGGCTTATCGAGGAAAACTTCGAAAAATTTCTGACAGTGCTGCCATTGGATCCTTTTTGGCGCAGTATTTGAAAAATTAGACTTGTCATACATCGATTAAGTATTAATCGGTGTGTACCGGACAGGGCAGCGGGCAAAACTTTTTTATTTGAAGAGATAGACCCATGGTTCCTTTGGAGAAAATGATCAGCGTCAAAAAATACGTCGATTGAGCCCAACTTGATTTTTTTCTGTCTGTCTGTGTGTGTGTGTCTGTCCGGTGTAGCTTTTTTTATGTAACACGATAGCGGTCGAACGGAAAGAGATATCGATTTGAAACTTGGGTCATTTTTAACCCTCGTAGAGGTGCAGAGGCCTATTGATTTTGAGAAAAATCGGAAAATTGAAAAGTGGTTTTTCCGGCATTTTTTCGACAAAATTTGGCCTTTCGGTTGTAACACGTTTCAGATCACAGTTTTGACTGTAAAAATTTTTGCTTGCCATTTAAGGAGTCCTTATTCTTTCCTACAAAGGCCTATTGTTGGAGAAAAATTTAAAAAAATTACTTTAGATTTTACGGGTGTTTTTTGTGTATCATGTCTGTTTTTTTGGAACGCTCCGTAGACCGTACCGTTCCTCGTAATCGAAAAACGAAAAAACC
The DNA here is from genome assembly GCA_032362365.1 of Zygogramma bicolorata. Lineage (NCBI taxonomy): Eukaryota > Metazoa > Arthropoda > Insecta > Coleoptera > Chrysomelidae > Zygogramma > Zygogramma bicolorata. Next base: position 33,071 of record JAVJAQ010000415.1, on the reverse strand, counting down.
GTCGTGTAGATCGATTGATATTCTACAAAGTTTAGTTGAAACATTTTTTTCTAAACCGATCGGAAAATGGAAAAATCGGGAAATTTCTGAAATTCAAATTTTTCTGGAGTTTTTTTTGTGAATATCTCGGACACGGATGAGAAAATCAAAAATCACCGAGAGTAAAAAAATGATCATCTCAGTGTATACTATGAAAACCCCAATACTTTTTTTTCTAAAATGAACAGTACGGGAAATATGATTTTTTTTAAGAAAACAAACTATATCTCCGAAACCACTCACTTTATCAAAATTTGTCAAGGGAGTGAAATTGTAGATCTCGTCGAATACTATGAAACCTGAATTCATCTTTCCTCTAAGATTGATAGTTTAGGAAATATCGACGAAAAGCAAAATTCAATCGACTCGAAAACGACTAAGTACGAAAAATCGTAGCATGACGTAACCGTTTAGTCCTCCCGTTCGTCGCAACCACCAAATTTCATAATAGAAAATAATTACTCAAAGGACGTAAAATCAGAAAATGAATGGAATTTCGTCAAACAGAATATTCATGTAAAGTTCAGTGAGCATCGTTGATAGCGATGAAATATTTAAGAGTCGTGTAATGGAGAAATTGAAGATTTTAAACAACCGATGGCATAGAATCGCTGTATTCACACCATTGGTTTCCAATAATAGTTTCGAGACGAATTTCAGAGAAGTTAGGTTGAATATTAATTGATTGGTGATAAATAGAAATACTCACGGGAACTATTGAAAACAAATGAAAAGTTGAAACGAGTGACTGCATAGAATCACTGTATTTACACAATAGGTATCCGATGATAGTTTTAACATGATTTCCAGAGGGAATGAGTTGAATTTGTATTGATAGGTGATAGAAAAAAAATACTTTGTGGAACTATGAGAAAATATTGAAAAATCCAAACAATTGACGGCATATAATCGATGTATTCAAACCATTGGTATCCAATGATAGTTTAAAAAAAGTTGAGATGATTTGTCAATGATACGAAGAAAGTTGAAAAAAAATTGAAATGTGACGGCATATAATCGATGTATTCAAACCATTGGTATCCAATGATAGTTTAAAAAAAAAGTTGAGATGATATGTCAATGATATGAAGAAAGTTGAAAACAAATTGAAAAGTGACGGCATATAATCGATGTATTCAAACCATTGGTTTCCAATGATAGTTTAAAAAAAGTTGAGATGATTTGTCAATGATACGAAGAAAGTTGAAAAAAAATTGAAATGTGACGGCATATAATCGATGTATTCAAACCATTGGTGTCCAATGATAGTTTAAAAAAAAGTTGAGATGATATGTCAATGATATGAAGAAAGTTGAAAAAAAATTGAAAAGTGACGGCATATAATCGATGTATTCAAACCATTGGTTTCCAATGATAGTTTTAAAAAAGTTGAGATGATTTGTCAATGATACGAAGAAAGTTGAAAAATAATTGAAAAGTGACGGCATATAATCGATGTATCCATATAAGACGAATTCTAGGCGTAGGTCAGTCGTTCGTGCCTTGTTTACATCGATTAAGTATTAATCGGTGTATTCTACGGTTGCGTTTTCGCAGAGTACCGGACAGGGCAGCGGACCTAACTTTTTTATTTGAAGAGATAGACCCATGGTTCCTTTGGAGAAAATGATCAGCGTCAAAAAATACGTCGATTGAGCCCAACTTGATTTTTTTCTGTCTGTGTGTGTGTGTGTGTGTGTGTGTGTCTGTCCGGTGTAGCTTTTTTTATGTAACACGATAGCGGTCGAACGGAAAGAGATATCAATTTGAAACTTGGGTCATATTTAACCCTCGTAGAGGTGCAGAGGCCTATTGATTTTGAGAAAAATCGGAAAATTGGAAAGTGGTTTTTCCGGCATTTTTTCGACAAAATTTGGCCTTTTGGTTGTAACACGTTTCAGATCACAGTTTTGACTGGAGAAATTTTTGTTTGCCATTTAAGGAGTCCTTATTCTTTCCCACGAAGGCCTATTGTTGGAGAAGAATTTAAAAAAATTACTTTAGATTCTACGGGTGTTTATTGTGTAACGTGTCACTTTTTTTCGGACGCTCTGTAGACCATACCGTTGCTCGTAATCGAAAAATGAAAAAACTGTTGCATACGCCTCGTGATACTCTACAATTTTCATTTGAAACATTTTTTCCTAAACCGATCGGAAAATGGAAAAATCGGGAAATTTCTGAAATTAAAATTTTTCTGGAGGTTTTTTTGTGAATATCTCGGAAACGAAAAAGAAAATCAAAAATTGCCGAGAGTAAAAAAATGATCATCTCAGTGTATACTATGAAAACCCCAATACTTTTTTTTCTAAAATGAACAGTACGGGAAATATGATTTTTTTTAAGAAAACAAACTATATCTCCGAAACCACTCACTTTATCAAAATTTGTCAAGGGAGTGAAATTGTAGATCTCGTCGAATACTATAAAACCTGAATTCATCTTTCCTCTAAGATTGATAGTTTAGGAAATATCGACGAAAAACTGTAAAATTCAATCCACTCGAAAACGACTAAGTACGAAAAATCGTAGCATGACGTAACCGTCTAGTCTCCCGTTCGTCGCAACCACCAAATTTCATAATAGAAAATTACTCAAAGGACGTAAAATCAGAAGATGAATGGAATTTCGTCAAACAGAAAATTCATGTAAAGTTCAGTGAGCATCGTTGATAGCGATGAAATATTTAAGAGTCGTGTAATGGAGAAATTGAAGATTTTAAACAACCGATGGCATAGAATCGCTGTATTCACACCATTGGATTCCAATAATAGTTTCGAGACGAATTTCAGAGAAGTTAGGTTGAATATTAATTGATTGGTGGTAAATAGAAATACTCACGGGAACTATTTAAAACAAATGAAAAGTTGAAACGAGTGACTGCATAGAATCACTGTATTTACACAATAGGTATCCGATGATAGTTTTAACATGATTTCCAGAGGGAATGAGTTGAATTTGTATTGATAGGTGATAGAAAAAAAATACTTTGTGGAACTATGAGAAAATATTGAAAAATCCAAACAATTGACGGCATATAATCGATGTATTCAAACCATTGGTATCCAATGATAGTTTAAAAAAAAGTTGAGTTGATTTCTCTATAGTACGAGAAATATTGAGAAAAAATTTGACAAGTGACGGCATATAATCGATGTATTCAAACCATTGGTATCCAATGATAGTTTAAAAAAAAGTTGAGTTGATTTCTCTATAGTACGAGAAATATTGAGAAAATATTTGACAAGTGACGGCATATAATCGATGTATTCTAACCATTGGTTTCCAATGATAGTTTAAAAAAAAGTTGAGTTGATTTCCCAATAGTACGAGAAAAATTGACAAAAAAAATCAAAAGTGACGGCACATAATCGATGTATTTATACCATTGGTTTCCAATGATAGTTTGAAAAAAAGTTGAGTTGATTTCTCTATAGTACGAGAAATATTGAGAAAATATTTGAAATTTAATCGATGTATTCATAACATTGGTTTCCAATGATAGTTTAAACAAAAAGTTGAGTTGATTTCTCAATAGTACGAGAAAAAATAAGAAAAAAATTCAAAAGTGACGGCATATATAATCGATGTATTCAAACCATTGGTATCCAATGATAGTTTTAAAAAAAGTTGAGTTGATTTCTCAATAATACGGGAAAAATTTAGAAAAAAATTTAAAATTGACGGCATATAATCGATGTATTCAAACCATTGGTATCCAATGATAGTTTAAAAAAAGCAGACCTTAGAACTTCTTAATAGTGCGGGAAATATTGAGATAAAAAATAGAGTAAGACAAATTCTAGGCTCTAGCCTAGGTCAGTTCGTTTGGGCCTTGTTTACATCGATTAAGTATTAATCGGTGTATTCTACGGTTGCGTTTTCGCAGAGTACCGGACAGGGCAGCGGACCTAACTTTTTTATTTGAAGAGATAGACCCATGGTTCCTTTGGAGAAAATGATCAGCGTCGAAAAATACGTCGATTGAGCCCAACTTGATTTTTTTCTGTCTGTGTGTGTGTGTGTCTGTCTGTCTGTCGTTGGAATTTATGAAACACGATATCTCTCGAACGGAAAGAGATATCGATTTGAAACTTGGGTCATTTTTAACCCTCGTAGAGGTGCAGAGACCTATTGATTTTGAGAAAAATCGGAAAATTGGAAAGTGGTTTTTCCGGCATTTTTTCGACGAAATTTGGCCTTTCGGTTGAAACACGTTTCAGATCGCAGTTTTGACCGGAAAAATTTTTACTTGCCATTTAAGGAGTCCTTATTCTTTCCTACAAAGACCTATTGTTGGGGAAAAATTAAAAAAAATTACTTTAGATTCTATAGTTGTTTTTTGTCTACCATGTCGGTTTTTTTCGGACACTCTGTAGACCATACCGTTGCTCGTAATCGAAAAAGGAAAAAACTTTCGTATAGGTCTCGTGATACTCTACACTTTTCAGTTGAAACATTTTTTTCTAAACCGATCGGAAAATGGAAAAATCGGGAAATTTCTGAAATTCAAATTTTTCTGGAGATTTTTTTGTGAATATCTCGGAAACGGATGAGAAAATCAAAAATCACCGAGAGTAAAAAAATGATCATCTCAGTGTATACTATGAAAACCCCAATACTTTTTTTTCTAAAATGAACAGTACGGGAAATATGATTTTTTTTAAGAAAAACTATATATCTCCGAAACCATTCACTTTCAAAATTTGTCATGGAGTGAAATTGTATATCTCGTCGAATACTATGAAACCTGAATTCATCTTTCCTCTAAGATTGATAGTTTAGGAAATATCGACGAAAAGCAAAATTCAATCGACTCGAAAACGACAAAGTACGAAAAATCGTAGTATGACGTAACCGTCTAGTCTCCCGTTCGTCGCAACCACCAAATTTCATAATAGAAAATTACTCAAAGGACGTAAAATCAGAAAATGAATGGAATTTCGTCAAACAGAAAATTCATGTAAAGTTCAGTGAGCATCGTTGATAGCGATGAAATATTTAAGAGTCGTGTAATGGAGAAATTGAAGATTTTAAACAACCGATGGCATAGAATCGCTGTATTCACACCATTGGTTTCCAATAATAGTTTCGAGACGAATTTCAGAGAAGTTAGGTTGAATATTAATTGATTGGTGATAAATAGAAATACTCACGGGAACTATTGAAAACAAATGAAAAGTTGAAACGAGTGACTGCATAGAATCACTGTATTTACACAATAAGTATCCGATGATAGTTTTAACATGATTTCCAGAGGGAATGAGTTGAATTTGTATTGATAGGTGATAGAAAAAAAATACTTTGTGGAACTATGAGAAAATATTGAAAAATCCAAACAATTGACGGCATATAATCGATGTATTCAAACCATTGGTATCCAATGATAGTTTAAAAAAAAGTTTAGTTGATTTCCCTACAGTACGAGAAAAATTGACAAAAAAATTTAAAAGTGACGGCACATAATCGATGTATTTATACCATTGGTTTCCAATGATAGTTTAAAAAAAGTTGAGTTGATTTCTCTATAGTACGAGAAATATTGAGAAAAAATTTGACAAGTGACGGCATATAATCGATGTATTCAAACCATTGGTTTCCAATGATAGTTTAAAAAAAAGTTGAGTTGATTTCTCTATAGTACGAGAAAAATTGAGAAAAAATTTGAAGAGTTGCAGCATATAATCGATGTATTCAAACCATTGGTTTCCAATGATAGTTTAAAAAAAAGTTGAATTGATTTCTCTATAGTACGAGAAATATTGAGAAAAAATTTGACAAGTGACGGCATATAATCGATGTATTCAAACCATTGGTTTCCAATGATAGTTTAAAAAAAAGTTGAGTTGATTTCTCTATAGTACGAGAAAAATTGAGAAAAAATTTGAAAAGTTGCAGCATATAATCGATGTATTCAAACCATTGGTTTCCAATGATAGTTTAAAAAAAAGTTGAGTTGATTTCTCAATAGTACGGGAACAATTGAGAAAATATTTGAAAAGTGACGGCATTTAATCGATGTATTCATAACATTGGTTTCCAATGATAGTTTAAACAAAAAGTTGAGTTGATTTCTCAATAGTACGAGAAAAAATAAGAAAAAAATTCAAAAGTGACGGCATATAATCGATGTATTCAAACCATTGGTATCCAATGATAGTTTAAAAAAAAGTTGAGTTGATATTTCAATAGTACGAGAAAAATTGAGAAAAAATTGAAAAGTGACGGCATATAATCGATGTATTCAAACATAGGTTTCCTGTGATATTTTGGGATGGAAAAGCAGACTGGAGTACTTCTTAATAGTGCGGGAAATGTTGAGAAAAAAATAAGAGTGAAGCATATAAGAGGAATTCTAGGCTCTAGCCTAGGTCAGTTCGTTTGGGCCTTGTTACTTTTGTGATGAGTATTGTGTATGCCGGTAACGATTTGAATATACTATGTATGAGTAGAATATGCTGTTGATTAGGTTAAATCAACTCGATTCGATTTAAAAACAGTAGAGTTTCGAACCTACTTTACCTCCTGGCTACACCTTCAAATTTTGCTCATGTCAATCTCTTTCACCTTTTTTCTGGATCCTAACTAATTGTTGCTATGCGGTAGCTCATAATTTTCTGTTATATATATATATATATATATATATATATATATATATATATATATATATATATATATATATATAAATTTTGAGTTATAGACCCCCCCTTGACCTGATCCTGGATCCGCCACTGAATAAGAGGTTAATAGTCAGGTCGGTTTCCTTGGTATAGATAGACAGTGTAGGTACGTCAGCATATTGGATAAGTTTTCAGAGTTCTGCCCAGTAGACGAAGAAGGATTTTGCTGACATGACGCCTGAGAGTTAGTTTTGGTTTCAGCTCAGCTCTTATATACCTACAGTAAGCGGCTAAATTATGAATCGAATTCTTCAATCCAAAAATAAAATGTACTTCAGGTCAATTTCCAATTGCAGATTTTTCGATGTGTATTCTGAAGGCGTAATGAAATCAAGAATTTTCTCAAAATGGAAAGATATGTCTTATTGTGATACATATGAAAAGTCATTCAATGTACCGTAAAACGGGGTTACTTTGCCAAACCTCGGCTAACTTTGCACCATGCGTGTTAAAGTGTATTATCATCCAATTACAGGATACATTGCTGAATTTCTAGAACTCACTAGTTCCATCCCATAGAGGGAGTTACAAAAGTCACCGGAGCGGAATTATACGCTCCGGCCGCCGCGTCAAATGCAGTCAGTTAGATTTCAAAAGCTAACCTTGAAATCTGTGTTATTTGTTGGGTGGAAAAATCTCCGTGGTGAAAGGCTCCCAATCGACGACAAATGTAAGTAAAATCTCATTTGCAATCATTAAACATTGTTTCAACTACGTACGAAATGTAAGAGAGCAATTCGAATTCGAACAATGATTTTTTTCTTGTTTTTGTTATACATGCACATTCCTTGGTTGAATGGGAAAACTTTGTACCAGAGTTATGGTGCAAAGTATCCCCTACAGAAGTGGTGCAAAGTATCCCTGTGAATTCTCTTTATCTACTTTTATTGTTTATAGAGGATGCCAAGGGTGTATAAGAGGGCCCTAGGCTCTAGGAGGTATGGCGACTATACGCAAGAAAGTCTAAAAACATGTTTGGAAGCAATCAGAAATGAAATGAGTACCAGAGTAGCCGCGGAAACTTATAATATACCACGGAGAACCATTATGAACAAATTAAAGAATCTACACACTAACAAACCAGGTTACCCTGCTACTTTTACAAATGAAGAAGAAAGAGCTTTTGTTTCTTGCATTCATCAAATGAGCGAATTCAGGTTCCCAGTGACTGAGATGGAGCTTCGTCAAATATCCAGGATATTTTTAAATAAGAAAAATTCAAGAATTAGGTCTAAAAGAAATTCAGAAAGTTGTAGGCGAATATATTTTAGTCTCATATGATGGCAATCCTTATCCTGGAGTGATAACCGAAATTGAGGGTGAAATGGTGAAGATCAACGCAATGGTGAAGTCACTGAAATCTTGGAAATGGCCCGAAAAGACCGATGAAATTTGGTATAGCTGGGACGAAATACTTGGCGCGATAAATGCTCCTGAGCAAATAACCAAACGTGGTTTATATTCTGTACCTGAGTGCGATCGATTTGGGTGGAATTAAGATTTGTGATTATATCAAATTCATTTTAGGTTAACTGTTATGCCTGATTAAACTTCAATTTCCTGTATTTTTTTTTAGATAATAGACTATTGAAATTTCAAGTTGGGTTGATTATATGCCTAAATCCCTAAAAAATTCAAAATTCCTATACCAAAAAAACCGCACGCTTTCAAACTAAATAACGGTGTGGGGTTTCTTTGCCTCTCCTGAATTTTACTATAGAAAAACAAGTCTTGAATGAAATGGTGCAAAGTAAACCCATCGTAAAGCCTACTTTGCACCAGATTTCAAATTTATATATTTCAAACCTGGGCCTATATATCATGTTGAAATTAGGTAGGCACTTATTCCAACACTTCTGATATTGATCTAAACAGTCGCAAAATTTTCAGTATCCTTCATAGGGTATGTATCACTAACTATAAAAAATAACGTAAAAATATGGAGCAAAGTAACCCCGTTTTACGGTAATCAGTTCAGTGAAATGTATTTTTTTTTGTCTTCATCGGAAATAACAATTCAGAAACAGAAATTATAATCACATCTTTACGAAAAAACATTCAATTCAAAAGCTATATATTCTTTATGAGAAAAAAATCGAAATTTGATTTTTTTAGCGTCTGCCACTACCTTTGTCCTCATAATTAGACGAGGAGACCCTGCTCAACCATACCTTTGCAGAGTAGTACCTGTTCAAGCTTCCACACTATATTCAATTAACACTATTGAAATTTGTCAAATAACTCATCAGATCGAAAAGGAAATTTATTATTATTTTATTGGTATTTATACATCAACCAGATATTCAAAACACTTACTAGTGCTCTCAGAAAGCAGAGCCTTGTGCGGGCAAAGTCAGGCTAACGTTTTTGATTCCGTAGCGCTCTAGAATGTCTTACTGATCTTTCGGTTGCGCTTTTTTGTTTTTTAACCGTAGGGAATCCCATTAAATCCCATAGTGTTACCGGGTTCATTGGTGTGCCTATCAATATTGCTATCTAGGCAACCAACTGTTGCCAATCATACATGAATCCCGCCAGAGAAGTTTCTACCGTGACCGGAAATTGAAATCAAACCAGAGCAAATCAGCTGTAAGGAAAGTCAATGGGATGTATTCTGAAAAGCTCGAAGCAGGTGGCGCTAGAAAAGATGGAGATATCACGTCTGTTGTCGATTGGCTACTTTTTTTTAATCTGATATGAAAGTGGTTAACTCATTTGTATTTATGGATTCATTCATTATTGCTTTGACAATAAGCCATCATATGTTCCAATCATTTCTCTTCCATATCTTTCAAAAACAGTAACTAAATGTCATGCACAGTTCATTTTGTTTAGTTTTTGGACTTACAGAACCGAAAGAACTCACATAGTTATGTGGTTTGACCCTATATTTCGCTAGCGCCTGCTGACGCGAGCATTATCGGGCATCGCTGCCATTCAATGCAAATGCTCGGACTCCAACCGAAAAAATAAAATCCCAAGAAGATAATTGGAAGATACATTTTATCATCAAATCATTCAAATGCTAGTGAGCAGCAATTCCATAAAAAATTATTATGAGAATAACAATACCAAAAAACATAATAGATAAAAAACTGAACTGAAATAAAAGGCGATAAAATCTAAACAAGAAAATCTAAATGAAAAATGAATTCATATCCATTACTTGGTCAATTACCGTTTCATTCATTTATTTATGACTTTATATTTCCACATTTCAAAAATAATACATATATCAAAAAAAATCTTCACGATTGTCAATGAAGTGGGGAAAATGTCAAGGGGTAGTTCACCAAGTGGTGTTCTGCCACTTAACCCTTGTTGAAATGAAATTCAGTATATTTTCATAAAATAGACTGGAACCTGACTTGACCTAACCCAACGGGGGCACTCCATCAGCTTTTACTATATATAAACAAAACTAATACAAACAACAAAGCTATTACACAAAAACAAAAAATGAAGAGAAAGGCGCGTGACATACCTAACACTCAATGAGAATTGTTTTTTAGATAGAATTTGAGCTCTTTTTTAAAATTGAGCATATTTTATTTTTTGAATTCGGAGGGAATCGCATTATAAAACTTTTAAATATTATACTGGAAACGTATACAAGAATTATGTACGCGATGGACTCTACCAAGTCTTTCTTCATCGATACAGAATCCATAAATGGTTGAGCAGTTATCGAATGGCAAGAGAACCAATGTTTGACATAGGACTTTTTTTTGGGCTCAGAAAGTTACGATCCATAGGGGTACAGTAACCTCAGCGCTGCATAAGCCCTCTGAATGTTACGTTTTAAGTGTTCATGGATTGAGGGTGGAAATGTTCAGTACGGGTCTTTTTGAACCCCAGAATAATGTTCAATTCCTGCCACAACTCAGATCTTAAGTTCTTCCGTGGTCGGATTGAAACTCCAGTGGTACCCTATGTCTCGCTATGACGTTCCCCACAAGTTTCAGCCACCGATCTGCTTAATTCGAGGATTGTAACTTCTGGGTCTTTCTTTTTCGGAATAAGTTCCAGTCATCATACAATTGAGAAAATATATTTTCTTGGCGGAACACAGGTCGTATCGTTTGCACCATTCTTCGAAATCACCACTTCAATTGGCCCATATAGTATATCTCTCTTATTCCAGCCAGAGTCCTCCTGATACCGAAGTCATTGGTCGCAACCGATTTTGATGCGGCTTTTTCAAGTGTTTTTAGCTATAATACATGCACAATATAGTGGAGAAACTATGATAATTTCCGCTTACATAGCAAACGCTGGCTGAACCCTACGTAATAGATCAAAATAATGTATACCTCAAAAATGCTACAAAAAAGTCTGCGATGGTATAGTGTAAGCTGCTGAAAAGATAGAATGATCACGTGAACGGCACGCACTCTTTGAATGTTCCTCTCCCTAATGTAAGAAGTCCGATTTACACCACTCAACAAAAACGTCGCCGCGTCGTCCTCCCATCAACTCTTGGGATGCTTTTTTATAAGTGTTCATTATTACACCTTTTTCCTCTACAGTTAAATGTCTTTTTTTTGATCTTTTTCTTGGAGCTGAGTGTTTCCATCCATATTATTTAATTAACGTAACACACATAAATACAAAGCACAAATGAGTACAGTACAGTGTAAGCAGTTCTTCATTTATTTCAGTTTAGAAGGCGTGGCTATGCAGGCATTTACTGTTCACGCGTCCTTGAATTCTATCTTTTGAACAGACCGACTATAGGTACCTATGGTCATCTCTCAGGGATAACCCACAACATCAATTTTTAATCCATGAAATGGCGGAGCGTGTAGCTAGTTTACCATAATTTTCAGAATTCATATCTGAATGATAATCCCCTGATATTCTGCCTGATTTATCACCTCCTAAATGAATAATGAGTCTTGGTCCCTTCAAAATTCTTTTATACAATCATTCGGTTGATTCATCTGTCCAGTTCGGCTGTCCGCATTAATACACAAGTTGAGAAAAATCGATTTTTCTAAAATTTACGAGCCGCAAGTCATTATCAATAAAATTATCAAAAAAATCTCATGGAATGTTAGATAACCTGCATTTACAATTTTTCAACTATTTTTTATTCAATTAATCAGCCATGATAGTAGATCGGCAGTTCAATAACTAACTTTGCATAGATTTTAATAAAAAAATTAAACAAATTGTTTTATATCAAAACACAGTAAATGCCTTTGCTGTGTTTTGTTATAAACTAATAAGTATTTAATTTTGCTCTGCCTTGCGATTATCTTCATTAACCATTTCCACAGTATTGTTAACCTAAAAAAAACTTTTGTTTGTAATAATATGGGATGGCGCGGCATTCACATTAGCAAGGATAACCAACGAGTATCAATTCAAGCTAACTAGCTAGTAAATTTTTAGTTTTCTTAAAAAATAAGTTAATAACATACCTCTAAAGTAGCGTCACTGCTTTCTAGATTTAGATTTCTTTCAAACGATTGAACAGTTATATTTTTGTTTTCTGTGGCTGGATTCTAAAATAAAGGTATAAAAAGGTTATTTAATGTTTTATTTCATTAATATAATATTTTAGCAGAAGAGCAGGCTCCTTAGTTTTAGCTGATTGTATGTTCATGATATTACTTTGTTCCATATTCTCTTTGTTTCCTTCCTACAAAAATTATCATAATTGAATGTGTAAGCAATATTTTTGTAAGAACAAAATATACATTATTAAAATAAATATAAAAATCTTACTTTTTCATACGATTTTGCAACAAGTTTCTTTATGTAAACGCAAAACATTTTCCTTCTTAAAAATGGGCGTCTTTTTTGTTTTCATCCTTTTGTTGTTCTTTTTAATTTTAGTTTCATTAACGTCACTGTCGCTAGATGATGTATCTGACATCGGATAGTAGTCTTTATCCTGGTCACTCTCATCGACGGGACTTTCCAAGCGATTGAATTTCAAAAGCGCAATATAATCCTGAGAAAATTCTCTATAGAACATTGTTTTTAAGTGTTTAATATAGGTTTCCTTTTGGCTATTGCTTTTGGTATTCGACATAAGAATGTAGATAATTCATAATTAACTCTTGGAAATAGCGGAAGTTCATCACAATTCTATAAAAAAAATTCGACGATAAAATTTAGAATATTAAATTCCATATTAATAGTTCAACGTACTTCTATCGCGCGAGCCTCTTCTGAGTGAGCTGAAGAAACAATATTCTTTGTACGCGCGCTTACAGGCAACATTCTCACTCTTAGAGTCGAACCGAGTATAAAACGCGACACTTTTACAGTTACATGGTAAAGTTTATCATGGCGGGGATAACATGTTCTTAGAAAATTATAACCAATTTAATATAATCAAATATAATCAAAACACAGTAACTGAAAAAACCATAACAAAACACAGTAATTACTTGGTAGTTACATGGTTTTGAAATGAGTTTTGGTAGTTATAGACTACAGGCCCATCCAAAAAATGGATGGGTCATATGAACCACCAGGTGACGTATATAGGACGATATAAGAGCATAAAATAATAAGATTCAGCACTATGCCGTCACTTGTAAGCTGTCCAACTGAGTGCTGGTGAGAATTCAAAAGTGCAGGTAGAGTGAGTACATTTTGGTCATATATTTCTGTACGGCATTTTTACCCTCTATAGATCCATAAAAAATAATAAGAAAGCGCGTAGTGCCGTAAAAAAATGGTGCGCCACAAGGTCGGTAAATTTTTTGGATTTTTTGACAATTTCAAGGGTAATTTGGTCATTTTGTTATGTACGGCATCAGTTTCATACTGTTTCAATACAGCTTCTAATCCATTATTCCGCAACGCCGTACAAAAATCATGCGACAAGGGAAAAAATCGAGGGTTGCAACCCCCTCTCTTTCCGTGGTCCGGGGGGTGATTTGAAAAAGTACGGCTTCGGTTCCAAAGCATTACGTAGCACTCAAAAGTACTATTAAAAATAGTGCCGTCAAAAAAATTTTGTTCATTCGAATGTATATTAATAATTATCTTCATCTCATGGTATACTTGATTTATAAAGCTGTAAAATCATTTGCCTCTGTACGGCAACTTCTTTTTTAACATGATATTGTAAAATACAATCGTTATATAGTATTGCCGTTCACAAGAAACTGTTCAAAAATAAATTATAGAGAAATCCAAAATATGAAATTTTTTAGTTTTTGCAGAAGTTTAACCCTTAAATGCATGATTTTTTTTTAATAAATGAAAAAATTAAAATCTCCAAGATTTAATATTACTGGTGCAGGGAAAAATAGAAGAAAAAATTAAATTTCATTATGAACGATTTTTTTATTTGAAAAAGGGTTTGTATCCAAATGGCAACATCATGCATTGCGTGCATAATATGATAAAAAATTAAATGTGAAATTTTTTGAAACAATTATTATGTTTATTGAGACATAGTTCTACACCGCACTTTCCACACTCAGTATGGGTAAATCCTTTGCAGTTGGGTAGCTTGCATCTCATTTTCTTATCTTCGATAATTGGCCAATGCCCAGTTTGGTCAGCTCGAACTTCCGGTGGCGGAATATGATTCATTGGTCTTTCTCTTATTTTCGGTTTCTTGCTCTAAAGTATTACTAGGGCGACCGCGTTTAGTAGTAGCTGATCTTATATTGCACAAGTTATAAGCTACTTCTGCACGAAATTGGGCTTGATTCAATAATTTGCATCCTGGTTGCTTCTTTGAATGAACTCGCTTGTAAAGTAACCAAGAATTCACTGAATATCCTGATGTACCATTTACGGCTCTTCATACATATTTTATATCTTCCCATGAAGCTATCCAACAGATCCACGCCTCCTATATGTTTGTTGTATTCGGTGATTATATACGGACAATCAACTTCTATTACTTTTTTCCTTTCGATCATATCTTCTCACTTTCGAAACTGAATTTTTTCCAGCAAATGAGGATATTAGTGTCACTTATTTATTGTCCTTCCAAATAACAGATGAAACATCCACACCATCAATTATTGCAACAAATTCATGACTTGTACCGCGACTACCATCTTTCATAGATGATTCTGTGGGCAATTTACAATTAGGTACTCTATTTCTTCGTATAGTACTCAAGGAATAAATTCCCTCTTTTGCCAAAAGTACCATTAGAGGCAATGATGTGTAATAGTTGTCATGATAGAGTCTGTATTTTGATGTCGTGGAATGATTTTGGCTAAACGTAAAACGACACTAGATGTTACTCCAAGGTCAGCGGCTCATCAACTGGCACTTCTTTTTTTTCTTGGCCAGCATATATTTCGAATTTATAGGCAAATCCCGAAATGCCTGATATAACAAACAATTTGAATCCCCATTTGTGGGGCTTCATAGGCATATATTGTTTCATATGATGCCTTACTTTAGTGGAGCACATTTGCTCGTCGATACTGAGATTTTGCTCCAAGGCAACAGCAGAAAATTGCAGAAAATCAACAACTGGTCTAATTTTGTGAAGCCTATTATGTCCTGGCTGATCACGGGGTATGAAAGAGTAGTTATTATTGAAGTGTAGAAACCTTCTTATCATGTCGAATTTGTTGATTGACATTACATCAGTTACTGGTGCAAATCTCAGTTCATCACTCCAAAATGACCTCGTGTTAGGCATGTTTACTAATGAAGTATATATAATCATACCAAAAAAATGCTTTATCTCATTTTCGTTGAAGGAGAATGGTCTCTCAGTTTTGATCTGAACAACATACAAATCGGATTCTTCAACAATTTTCGATATCAACTCACTCGAGATAAAGTAGTTGAAGAAGTGCAACGGCCGTTTCAAAGCTGAATTTTTTTTCGAAACTTCTGTGTCTCCATGGAACCTCAGCTGATCATCATTCAATATCAGAGACTTAGATTTCCAGAGTATATCCTTTTTTACGGGGGCCCTACTTCGTTTCGACGAACAGAAAGTAGAGAGAGGCAAGTTATCTTCTTCGTCCTCTGAATCTTCTAGAGACTAGAATACCAATTCCACGAGCACTTTTTCCAGCGTCTTCCACTCCTACTTTATCCCCACCTACGGGCAAAAAACCATCTTCATCGGTATCTGTATTGCTAAAATCAATGTCGTCTTCACTTAGACCAGTAAAATTTTCCCAATACTGTTCCAAATCTTTTTCTCGACGATCGATACCTCGAATGCATGGTGTTGCCAATCGGCAACAAAACAAAAATTCGAGTTTTTCAAAAATCGTATACTAATATATAATATTACGTAATCTATTCGAAAATACATACCTTTCAGGAGTAAAAACACAATTTTTCTGAAACGAAACACCTCTCTGAACCAAACTATAATCAATAGAAAAATCGATATCAGCACGTTGCTCAAAAGTTGTCTGCAGACTGAGCAATGTCAATAATACTCTGACAAGACCGCTGCCTACCCACAAAAGCGTGTAGCCTATTATAGAGTAGAACGTTGTCGAACGGATACATCATGCAGCAAATTCATATTTGCGCTAGCGTGAGTTTGAATGGTATAATAGAACGTGTGTTGCCGAAAAGCAACAACATGCATTTAAGGGTTAAATATTCATAGATTAATGAAGTATTGAAATTTTCTATATGTTTCGCTTGTTTCAAATAGTATTGAAATGAATAAATTAAGAAAAAATGATGCCGTACATTTTAATGCAGACCATATCTTTTAGGCTGATGAAAATGACGCTACCATGTTTCATTGTAATGATGTGAATAAAAAAAACAACAATTTTTTAGGAAAATTCTATATATTTAAAGAAAATAATACAAAATAAGGTTTTTATTTAAATTATTCAGTATCGAAATCAGCCGCTGAGTTGTTATCGGAATCAATGTCTTCATCGACGTCCAAATTATCTTCTCTTATCATTTTCTGAAACATGAATGAGTTTTTGTCAAAATCAAAGTCTTACGTACAGATTAAAGATGTAAAGAGTTATTTATTTACCAATGACGTCATCAATTTCTTCGTCTGATTCCTCATCCGGTTCCGTTATGTCACTGACTTTTTGGGGGACCTTTGGACCAACAATAATGTACGGCATGTAAAAAAATACTATCTATGCATGAAATACTTTCAAAATAAATTAATTTCATGTTGTTTCAAATCACCTCCCGGACCACGGAAAGAGAGGGGGTTGCAACCCTCGATTTTTTTCCCTTGTCGCATGATTTTTGTACGGCGTTGCGGAATAATGGATTAGAAGCTGTATTGAAACAGTATGAAACTGATGCCGTACGTAACAAAATGACCAAATTACCCTTGAAATTGTCAAAAAATCCAAAAAATTTACCGACCTTGTGGCGCACCATTTTTTTACGGCACTACGCGCTTTCTTATTATTTTTTATGGATCTATAGAGGGTAAAAATGCCGTACAAAAATATATGACCAAAATGTACTCACTCTACCTGCACTTTTGAATTCTCACCAGCACTCAGTTGGACAGCTTACAAGTGACGGCATAGTGCTGAATCTTATTATTTTATGCTCCTATATCGTCCTATATACGCCACCTGGTGGTTCATATGACCCATCAATTTTTTGGATGGGCCTGTAGTCTATTACTGTCTTTTGTTATGAGAAAAAACTGCACCGACTGTCAGTTACTGTGTTTTGGGCATGCCAGATATTCCTTATTATCCGATTTCAGTTTTAAAAATACCAAAAGATACAGCAAAACACAGCAACTCCAAATAACTGAAAAAGGCGATTTTCGCTAAATTGTCAGTTACTGTGCTTTGCAATGGGACAGCCGAGTTCTTGGAAGATGCAATGTTCACTATGAGGGAATGTTCCATCAAGAAACAAAATTGAGCGCTGTTGGCTACAAAAATAATTGATTTTTGTGAATATTTGATACTCAATGCTCTAATGTCCATTGCTCCATTACTTTTTTTTTCAACTGAAACATATTTTCTTCAAAATTCTACGAACAGATGTTCCGGAAGCCACAATTCTCATAATTTTATGTTGGAATGTTTTCCATGTGAAGCCTTTCAGGACGAATTCTTTCGAATGTAGCAGTAGCATTACATAGTTCGAATGGGAGGGCTTTGAATTAGTATAATAATATATCCCATTCCCAGCAGAGAAAGCAGTCTTTTCTTTCTCATCACGTTCACGCTGAGACCAAATAAAAGCATCCAATGCTAGGAAATTTTCAGATGCATTTGAAAACGATCAAATGAATACTTACTGATTTTGAATGTTTTACACAGGCACTTGTTTGGCACAGATTGATAGAATAGCCAATAATAGGTTTTAGGTCATAGTTATTAGTCAGCTCATGAGAATACTAAAAATAAACAGTTATATTTCAATCGAAAAAGATAACCAACATCCAACTATCACATGCCTACGCTAGGACTGTCCAGGACACGATTCCCTTCTGAATGAAAACAAACATTGGCTTTGCTTCTGTTTCTTTCAAGTAAATTATAAGGCCTAAATATTTCAATTGTCCTACGTGTTCAACAGATTCATCATCAATCTTTACCAACTCTCCCGCGATTTTGTTTGCAGCTACTGCATGTAATCGGTTATTTTCCGCTACTATCTGACTTCCATCATCTGCATGAAATATGGTTTTCTGTGGAGATCTACAAGAAAGTTCGATTTCACTTATAACTTAATGGACGCTTTTTTCCTTCTTTAGGGCCGCTTTACAGTTCGCAAGTCTTGAAAGTATTGCAGCAATTTTTCTTGCGCACATGCGCTGTAGGAACTCTTCGATCAGCTGTTGCAATGATAACTGCAGAAATTGGGTTCGGACCTTTAATTTATAGCCGCAATACTTATTCTTGTGCCATTCTAGTGATATTTTGGTTACTTTCTTTAGTGCAAACTCCATTAAATGTCATTAGATAGTCACATGCAATGAATTGCCGTAATTAATATTGCGAACTTTAAAGCGGGTCTTAAAAAATGCAGATTTTAATCGCAGCCCATCGGGTCCAATTCTCGAGTCAAGCAGGATTTATTTTCATAGGAATAGTGATGTAGAGCAATATGGGCTAGATGTGTCAAAATGCGACACATGAAGTCTTTTGTAAATTTTACTGACATTGATCTGAAGAATTCTTGCCCTAGAATGCGTCATAGCGCGTTGAACGCTCTTCTATCGGCTGCTGGCGCATTTGTTGCAATAAAATTCAGTTGTTATTTCTCACTTGAATGCATGATTAATTCCAAATCATTTTCACGGTATACAAATTTTTGATCAGTTGAATACGTTGCTGTCGCGTCCTTTTGGCGAGAGTTCAAACACTTACTACAGAAAAAAGTTTTCTTATATTGATATCTTCATTATATTTTTAATATTTAGATGTATTTACAAGATTTAGTATCAAGATAGTTTGATGGAAATTCAAACCATTACCAACTCTAGTATTTTCTTTTCAGGATATCTGACGAGATCCTGGACCTATCCATATTAGGAGTAGCCAAAGAAATAGAAGTGAATGATATTGTGGACCGCATTTATCAGTCTGAACTTCAACTTTGACACTATTCAATTCTATGTAACGTTGCATGAATAAAAGCACTCCATATTATATACTACATTTTAATCGAGTAATAAAAATTCTTGGATGAACTATAACTAAAAGATCCATTTACTGGTCACAAATAAACATAAATTATTTTTTCTACGCACGATACTCCTCTCTATCCACAGTCAGACTGTGTAAAGAATATACACACACACACAATCAGTCCCTCTGAAATCACTACACATGAAAATATGTATTGGAAAATTATTACACAAACTTTAGGAGAAAACATGTTCTCCATTAACTTAGAAATTGGGGGTATATACATCTGGGGGGTAGTTCACCCCCAAAATTCTGTGACATGCTCCATAAGCTGCCATCCTTTTGGCTGCTTTTTTATTTGGACCTGCAATAAAAGTTCAAACTGTAACATAGGTGTATTGAATACAGCTTAATATTATTTGTCCAACTTTCCCTCAATTTCCCTTTCAAATCATCTTTAACAACAATTGAGAAAATCGTGACAACATACCCATATATAATAATTCCTTTAGTTGACAAAATTTGAACTTTTTGTGATAACATAGAAAGTTCCGTATGAGAGAGCATTAAAGTCAGTTTGCTTTCAACATTGACTGGATATAAAAACGATTTCAATTAAAGAGTATCCAAAAACCAGGACATCACAACTAATGGACTGGCCATAAGAGAGACTGGAATGAGCAAAATAGAATACTTCAAGTAGAATACTAAGCACATTCCTTCGTCAATGTAGCAGAGAAAGAGGAATTATGAAGGAAAGAGTTAATTCGAGTATAAAATTGTCATCATGTCCTTTACAATATGTATTCAATGTGCATATCCTTTCCCTCTTCAATGTATGTGAAAAACTTTCATACTGACCAGTCCGTCAGCTGTCATGTCTATGCCAATGTTAAATCTGATTTCAGTGTTGCATGCTTAAGGTTAAGATGGTCACACTACAACTGGAAGTAAAAAAATGTTAAATCACCATCAAAAACGACCTGTCAATTATCACCTATCAACAACGTTGGTATATGGGAAGAAGGTTACGAAATGTCACCATACTGATCCCTCCATATTGCCGGGGCGTCAATGAGGTTAAGATGAAATTCCACTATATATTAATATGCAAGTGGATCTGTTTCTGGTATCTGATTGGTAGGTAACAACAGATAGCCAAAAAAATACCTGCTTACCTAATAAGATCTATGAATATTCGAGTATATTGAAAATCTAACTTTATGGTGTTCAAGACTAAATGTCAGTTGGGAAAAAGTGTGGATATTCATACTTTTCTTATTTGTGTTCGACAGATAAGTCAAGTCGATCTCGATATATGTGAAAATTGAAACCAAAAGCAAATGAAAAATTGATGAATGTGTATGGTTGGTGAAAATCCGAAAGGAATACCTTTCTTTTAAAAAAAAATTGGGACTGTTCCTCATGCAGCAAGAAGTAGTTTGCCAGAGTAAGATAATCACTCATATATGAAATGGAAAGAATTTGGGTTTACCAGTCGCTCAAGGATATTTTTCCCAGGCCAAGAAAATGCTTGAGCTTTGTATTATACTTTGAATGTTATCTACGTCTTCTAATCTATAGTGTTCAATTTATATAGGAATCCAAATGAACTTATGAACAAAATGCCTTTTCAAAGATATCGCTTTGTAATCATGCAACCAATTGTGATAAAGTCCATTCATACAAAATGAGTACCATGATTATTCGTGAATGAAATCATGTAGTGTATTTGAAAATAGCATTATCAAAGAAACTGATGTAATTATTTAAAAGCAACATTGGATTATGCAGCAGTTTTGAGTAATAAGAGATGGAAATTATCCAACTTTATTATGACTAGTACTCAAAACATTCCCATTGAAAAGTGAAGGTTGAACTTCTCATTACTCAAAACTGCTGCATAAATCATGTATAGGTTTGTGATATATTCAATATATGATGACAATGCACAAACATAATCATTTGTTTTAAAAGGTAAGACTCTATCAGAGCCTAATAGAGTTCCCAAACTGTTCAAACAGCCCGTTATACTGCACTTGTTTCCCGGCATAATAAATGATCAAAAAGTTTTTTATACAACACAACTAAAACAAACAAGAACCCAAGAAAAAACACTAACTTTTAGAAACACTTCAAATTTAGTAAAATATTACTCTAAGAAACTCCTTACACTAACGAAAATTGAACAAATAGCTTTTCAATATTTATAACGTTTATTGCTCCCAAGAAATAACACGTATTTATAATAGGGAACATCTTGATATCAAGCAGTTAAATTCAGTGCTTCATTAACAAAAACAAGAAGAAAAAAAAACTTATACATGATATAGTCATGGGTGAGATATAATAAAATGATAAAGAGTAAATGAAGTTCAAGATAATAAGTATTTTTTTAAGTTTTTCTTAAATGAATTAGTATTTTTTGTATTTTTCAATGTTTTCGGTAAGTTGTTATAAAAGATGACGCCTTCATACATAATAGATTTTTTACAATAATTTGTTCTAAATTTAGCCAGAGAAAAGTCATTTGCTTTTCTTGTTGAAAAGTCATGGGTATTTATGGTAAATTTCAAATTCGAATTTTTCACATTTTGCTTGCTGTTCCCCAAATTGAGATGAGGTATTGGATTCTTGAATAAATTAATGAAAAATATATTGTTTTTCTATAATGTATTGAAATTTGATTTTTGATTCTAATTCCCAAAATTGGCGAAATTCGCTTTCTCAAGACTTCTATTGGTCGGTTCATACACCACACTTCTACTTTTACTTTATCTTTTACTTTTACTTTAAGAAAGTTGTCACAATGTAAATGAATCGAGGCGTTCATACACGGCACTTTCATTTTTACTTTTAGTTTAAGGATGAGAACTTTGACTCTAAGAAAGAGATAATTCAATAATTTTAGGGACTGCGCATGCGTGCATGTGAAGTCATCACAGCAAGCAGTACCACCAACATTATTGGGAAACGTATACTTCTGAATATTTTACAGAAATGATATAAAATGGGTGTTTTGTGAAATATCTGTCGTTATCCGATACAAAATAATAGCAAATTGCAAATCAAAACAATGACGTAACCCACGATTACTTCTTCTTCTTCTTCGTTTGTTTTTGATCACTGCGCATGCGTCCTGTTTACTTTAACCCTGGTGTATGAACGGTCCAATTCCATTCTTGAGGTAAAAGTAAAAGACAAAGTAAAAGAGTGGTGTATGAACCGAGCATATATGTTTTGACCACGATAAACTAAACTTAAAATACAATGATTCCCCAAACTCCACAAAGACAAAACAGAATACACAATGCAACGCAGGTATGCTGTGGGCTGTGAGAACGCAACAAATTTTTTACTTTTACCACAAAGAGACCAGAGACAATCAGTAATCAGCCACATAAAACATATATGTTTGTGTGTTCTGTGAAAATTTCTCTTCACTTTTTCTGTTTATCTTTGGTTCTACGGGGTTATGCCACCCATAAAGATTTTTAATTTAACCAATTTACCCCAGAATTGCCAACCTCGATTTCCCCGAACCCTGCCCCTAGCCTCAGGTACCCCTTCGCCAATAAACTCGTGACATTTCGTAACTTTCCTATATGTGAATGTTGCCTCACAACTAAAATTGTTGGAAAATATCTGTTAAATGAGAGCAAAATGGACGGACCAATTCATCATGGAACAAGATGTTTTATATAGGGTGTACACAACTATCAACATTTTTTTTACATTCATTTGTAATTAATTCAATGCTACATAAATACAAAATGTATATATACCCTTTTCTTAAATATTATTTTTAGGGAATAATGTTACAATTTTTTTTTCAATAACAATTATAAAATCATAAGGAATATCATGAACAGTCGAACAGTTTCAAACTGGTATGAGACTGATCATGAACTTTATATTGATTACATATTTCATTGAATAAATTTTTTTCAGAATTACAA
Organism: Zygogramma bicolorata; assembly: GCA_032362365.1. NCBI lineage: Eukaryota > Metazoa > Arthropoda > Insecta > Coleoptera > Chrysomelidae > Zygogramma > Zygogramma bicolorata. The sequence goes on along the minus strand of JAVJAQ010000415.1, from coordinate 9,842 downwards.
AGAAACAACAAACAGAAAAATAAAACAAAATATAGAAACAAAGAAAGAATCCATCGAATTTTATTTTCTCATTTGGAGAAAATAATTTTTTATTTTGATTTTATATTCATTGATATTTCTACAATTTTTTATATCTTCGGGTATTTCATTGAATTTTAAAAGTGCTTCATGAGTGAACCTTTTCCGTCCAATTACAGAGTTTGCGGAATCAAGATGGAACAAGTTATTTTGTCTCGTAAGGTGATTATGAATTTCTGATTAATATAAAATTAGATTTCATCATATTATTGATAATAAGATATGATACTTTCAGAGTATCCATTTCATAATGCTCATCCAAAAAAAATGTGTTTGTAATTGAATAAAGTTGATGTGTTGGAGTGTCAAATGGTAGACGATACAGTACTTTCAGAGCTTTCCTGTATAGAGCGGAAATTTTATTAAAATTATTTTTAGAACAAAATCCCCATATATCAATTAAATATTTGATTCTACTGAGAATATGTGAATTAAAAAATATATTTGCTATTTTGGGATTCAATTTGGGACATCTTCTTAGGGCACCAAGGATGGAAGATATTTTTTTCATTAGATTTTCAATATGTATATCCCACTTCAATTTATCATCAATCCAAATGCCAAGATAATTCTTTAAAGATGTTCGTTTCAATTGTTCATCTTTTATTTTTATATTCAAGTTGGCTCCTTTTCCTGAATTTATCATATCTCTGATCACAAGATCTACAATAAATCCTAGTATAAAAAATTTTGGAAAACCTTACCACTTCCAATGAAAGAATCTTCGCCAACAATACATCTGAACGAGAATACAATGTTAGGTGGAACACCAGTCTTTTCAATTTCCTCAAAATGAGCTTGTGGCAACATCTGATTAACCAACATTAAAGGATTAATCAATTCGGGATTGGCGGGCATTTTTTTTGAAGCTTTCTGTTCACTTGGTTCCGGTTTGTGAGACGATAGTGGCTGCAAGTAAAGCATCAGATTAGTTTAACACTGACAATAAAACATCCATTAAAAAACTGATAGTATCAAGTACTTAGGAGTTATAATTGACAAAGATCTGAAATGGGACAAACACATTGCGTTCCTTTTGAAGAAATTACGAAGTTTATTATCAAAATTCAAGTATCATCTCAAAACATTTATGAGCGTAAAAACTCTTAACATTCTTTATTTTTCATTAATACAGTCCCAATTGAATTATGGGATTCTGGCTTGGGGGGGGGGGGGTCATGAAATCCCATATTAGAAATCTTGAAGTTCTTCAGAAACGGTGTTTGAAAATAATATATAATAAGTCTTATTTGTATCCAATTGAAAATCTGTACATGGAAACACATGAAATGGACATAAGACAATTATTCGGATATAACATCATGATTTATATCCATAAACACAAATTGAATATAAATTTCAATAATCATATTTATAATACTAGGAATAAAAATAATATCACATTGAAAAATAGAGTTAAAACAACAATGTCTCAGAAAATTTTTAAATATTTATTTCCATTCTACTATGATTTGATTCCAAATCATATAAAAATGATCAAGTCATTAGTATCTTCCAAACTACAGATTAAAAAATGGATTCAAGAATCACGTCGAAATTTATTTCATGAAACCTCTCACTTCAATTGAGAAAATTAGTTAATTTTTCAATATTATCTTGTTGAATTCTACAAATTTATCAAATATATTATACATAAATGTAATTCGTATCTCTCGCAACAAGTTTTTAACTTCGCGGGTATAATTGAACTGTTTATTCACCTTTTTACAAATTGGTGTATATGCTCTTTTCTATAAATTTTGAATAAACTTTATTATTATTATTTCATTATACATTATCTGGTAATTATTTTACCAAGTTTATAGTTCTAAACTCACCCTCGCATTGGGATCTTCATCCCAAGAGCAGAAGAGTTTGAAGAGAGCAAAGGAGATAACATGTTGCCAAGGCAAAGGATTCTGTGTATCTTCTTCTGTCAGGTCCATTTTTTCATTTCCTTCCTCATCCTTCTTCACTTCTTGTAATTTGTGTGTTTTCACAAAATGTTTCAGAGCCTTTTCAGCTGCAGAGTTCTTGGCGTGCATTTTGGTACGACCTGTAAAAACAAATTTGATTAAGCAAAGATGTTATTATACCATTCATAATCACACAAAGTTTTTCAACTCTATTTCAGATAAATAAAAATGATACATTTAGAATAACCAATATTCCAATGGTTTTTCAAATCATTTCATAGCAAACATTTTATTTCCATATTCGACATTTCATATTCTACAGCTGTTTTCATAAAGAATATTGTGAAATCATCTGACCACTTATAATAAAGATCAGACAATCTGCATTTTTTTTTCCAATACAGTTGATGTCATCAGGAGGTGTTTCAAGTTTATATTTATATGTTAGTATTTCAGCTTAGTTTTTTTAATACTCTGTAACAATTCAAACTAGAATGTAAACGTTTTTTAAGCAGTATTCCAAAATAGCTTCCCTATTAAATACTTTCCATGTATAATTCTTCTAAATTTCTGCAGAATATCTCATCTTTCTCAAATGAATTCATATTATCTTGCATTTTCATCACATAACTTTCACACTGCGAATAATAATAATAATAAATCTCAATATTACAATTTTAAAATAAATAATATGTGAATGAATATTTAAACCTTTTATGTATATGTATGTATATTTTATTGAATAATTATTATGGATTAAGAATAAATGAATTAATAATATAATAACATTTGAACAATAAATGAAAATGACAGTATAATCAGCACACTGGCAGTCACATGGAAAATTTCAATTCTATAAGATTCTGGAAAAATAATCTGGGAGTTTCAAGAATCCATTTTTTCACCAGTTTTTTATAAGAATATTTCGACTTTGTTACTTTAATCAAATTTGGTAATTTTTCATAAATAAATGATGCTAAATATAAAAAGTTTTTTTGTGATTTGGCTTTGGAAATTTCATTTTTAGCAGTAATTTTGTTTTTATTTCGTGTATTATATAAATGTTTATTATACTTACAGCAGTTTTTATGAGAAAATATGTAAGTTATTATATTAAGACAAAATAATTGTCTGATATCCATTTTTTCACTTTCACAAAATAATTTATAGGAGGAATATCGAATATTTTTACCATACATGATTTTTAAGAACCATTTTTGTAAATTTTCGCAAATTTTTCAGATAATTGTGATTAACTCTCCCTCATGACAGTATACCATAATTTATTTGAGATCGAAATAAAGAAAAATAAATCATATCCATGTGTTTTTTACTAAGAATATTATAAAGAAATTTGAATTTTGGCAATAGAGGGCGTAATTTTTTTTATTAGATAACACTCAAAACAGAGAATCAGGTCTATTATGGTGTACATTAAATAAATATTAATATTTATACACAACTATCAAAGGAATATCAAGTTCCACCTACTAGATGTCTGATATATCTTGTGTAGACACTGGTTTCCAGATTTCTTATAAAATTCAATTACTCTAAAACTTTCCTTTCAAGAATATTGGATATGCACCATAATTGTCCCATCTTTTAATTGTTTCCAATGAAATATTTTATAATCAAAAGCACAGAAAAATAGACCAGAATGAATATTATAATGAACCCAAAAAAAAAAAAAATCAGAAAAAATTGTGTGCCCCTTTACTATGGCCAAATTCATTGAATGAAAAAAGCCGACTCTCAGGGGCACGTCTGAACGAATCTGCAGCTGAAATGACCAAAACGGTCAAATCAAAAGACCATCACTCAAATATTTATCTGCCACACGTGTAACGCAAGTTTATTTCAGGTTGTAAAATGTCTTGCTGACTTCGTGTGGCCTAAACTTGACTTAATAAAAGGTAACTATGTTGACTTGAAGTTCAAATGCATCACTAAGTATCATGCTATGCTAGAATCACTGACCTAACCTGAACAAAAAAGTTTCGGATGTTCAAAATATGGAGAATTTAAATTGCAAATTAGGTCTTTAATAAGAGTGATAAGAATACTACTTTTTTGAAACATTTTTTTTAAATCACAAATAAGGAAGTTCTTGAAAGTTATATTTCATATTCAACCCACCAAATCCAACATGATCTTGTTCATCGCATGATACTGTAGCTTTGAACGAATTTCCATCAAATCTAACTGGGAGTTCCTCGACCACATAAGACGTGCCCTTGACCAGTTCGTTCAAAATCATAACAGCATTCTTGGGTTTCAGTGTGTGACTCAGCATAACATTCCGTCTGCGGTTCTTCTCTTTCTTAGCGATTTTAACTGAAAAAAAATAACATTATAAAATTTATAATGAGAAATTTACATCCCAATAAAAGAGGAAGGCTATCAGAATACAGCAATTTCATTTATTGTAAACAATATCAAATTTGCGCAGTGATTTGTAATCATGTTAAAGGACAGCACTAAGCCTGTAGGGTTTTGCTGAAAAAATCTTGTGTTTTATTAGCAATAAAAGAGGTACAACCAGATTGAAAAACTTGTATGCAGACTAGTTTCCTTCTCATCTCAACTTTATACAATGTCTCATGGCGTAAAACGGAAATGCACACAGGTGGCCAAGTCAGGCTAAAAGCGTCATATCATCTAGAATTCAAACTCAAGTGGGTAGAAAAAATTGTCTTTTCAAAAAGCAATACTATTTTCAACGATTTATTTATATTCAGTGTGCAATACTATTTTCAACGATTTATTTATATTCAGTGGGAATGCATGCTTTCAAAGTTAGGCATATCTCTAAATACATAGGATAAACTCCCAAATGATGTGATACTACGCAATTTATATCCAACAGTCCAAAAAGTATCAGTCCACTCAAGAACAAACCATTATTCAATATTTTTTTAACATAACCCGTATTTACTTCGAAACAGCTTCTGCATTTTGTGACTGTACTATGATTTTAATCCCAATAATTTTTGTGATTCAAGTGTTTAAATTCTCTCCTGAAGATGATAACCTTGTAGAGTGCAATAATATTAGTTGTTTGGGTAATTGATCTTTACAAAAAGTTTCAACATTTGCATCAAAGGTTCCAATCTCATCGTTTATTCATTGTATTTCAGTTGAGCTCCAATTCTATTGCACCGATTTGAAGGATCTCAAAAAACAGGTTCAAAAATTTCTATAAAACACAAATTTTGAAAACCATTGTTTTGATTCAAGTAAAATTTGAAAACGTTCGATTGGACTTTGTAGGTTTACGCTTTCGGCCGACGATATTTGAAACGTTAAACATAAAATCATAAGGTACTTACCTCTATTACGAGGCCAGAATGGTTTCTTTGGTTCTTCTACTGAAGTATCCATATCCTCTCCATTAGCATTTTCTATGGCAGTATTACCGGTAGCCGGGGCAAATTGGTTGCTTTGGGCTGGAGCAGTTTCCATCTTGATCTGCTGCTGCTGTTGTTGTTGGGCTGCCTGTTGCTGTTGCAGTTGTTGGGCCGCTTGCTGTTGTTGCAGTTGGGGGGGTTTTTTTTTTTTTTTTTTTTACTGGGCCGCTTGCTGTTGTTGCAGTTGCTGAGCCGCTTGCTGCTGTTGCAGTTGTTGTGCCGCCTGCTGCTGTTGTTGGGCCGCCTGCTGCTGTTGTAATTGTTGAGCAGACATTTGTGGAACAGCTTGCTTAACCTGTGGTGGTTGTTGTTTAACCTGTTGTGGTTGTGTCTTAACTTGAGGTGCTTGCTGTGGTTGCTGCTTTACCTGCGGGGCCAGTGGCTTTGCTTGTTGCTGTTATTACATACATTTGAATTAGGAAATATTCTCAAAAATATGAGGTTGAAACAACAATCAAATTAGGCCTCAAGATTAAAGCAGTGTCAATCAACTGTAAGACCCTAGAAAACAGTTCTAATCATGAATCAAAACCTTTTTCCAAAGTCCTTATTCTATACCACAGGTTGTAAAACTTCAGTTCAAGTTGATCAAACAAAAGTACTGCTCCATGTGGAAATACGTCATTAATTTCAAGAAGTGCATGAAATTGTAAATCTCATGTTGATCTGAATTAAAGGACATTAAGCACTATAGAATATGCTAATAGATATATAGTATTATTACATGTCCATTTTAATATCAAGAGGGACAAATAACATTTTTAAGGAAGTACAACTAGTTTTTGGGTTTTATATCAATTCTGCTCAAGATGAATTCTACGGGAGGCGTAACATTAGGAAAATACAGGTAACAATATTTTCATACAAGTTTTCATTTCAGAAAAGCCATATTAGAGTTATAAAAGAAATGCCATTATGGGGATGAGCAATAGAAAAAATAGAATTTCCTAGTTCCATAATCATTTATCATTCTCACACAGAATCATGGAAAAGTTGTGTATGTATAAATGTATATTTTATCTGTTCTCAAAAACCGATGTGCGAAGCCAAACACAAAACCTCAACTTCAACTGAAGACTGTGGAGGTCTGCATATTCAGGATCACCATTATTTCAGAATTGAAAATAAAAAATCAGTAAAAATCAATAGTTCCCTCCACTACATTGGTTACTATTTCAATGTCATTTGTTAGTTTTCCAGTTTTTTGAGTTTGAGTTGAGTTAATTTTTACCACTAGGTTGAAATTCACTTCTTTTAGGTAATAAATATTTCTGAAACGTTTCCATTCAAGAAGTTTACTGTAGAAGATTAATAGTGAAGTAACTAAAGAGAGACTGATCTATAATTTAGCGTCCTCAATCGGAAAATTGTCTCAGTTAAAAGTAAAATTCATACTTCGAGTAACCCTTCTTTACTTGAATGTTCATTTTCCTCAAATTTCAAAGCCCCCTCCGAAATTTCAATGGTGATCGTGAAAGGCCCAATTTAATTAGATTAAGTTAAATGCATAGCTCTGCAGGAAAAATTACATCAAATATCGATGCCACCACAATATTAATTTAAGATTCCTTCATTGTCAAATTTGGTACATTGAAAGAATTACCAATATAAATGGCAAAAACATTAATGTCAAACTCCTCAAGTCTGATTTGAACCATTTGGCCAGCTGTTGCGGATTTCGTTTTTTTTAGTCCAATATCTCTGAGAGGATCTCATCCCTTTCTGATAGATACGACCACATTCAAGACTATTAGTAGAAAATATAAGTCGCTGAAAACATAATTTTTTGATTTTTGACTATTGAAAGGGGATCTCGACGGAGATTATATAGACTGACGTACTTGATTCAATTTCTAATCATATATTTAAGAATGTTGTTTCATTTTTTCATTTTATTGATCAGAATTACTTTTTTCGAGAATATTCTTTTATGTTTCTTCTCAGTTTTACAGAATTACAAATTTTATTTCGTTGGGTTCTGTTTAGGATTTTGTATATTTTTTTGTTTTACGTGATTTCGATGAGTAACTGATTTTATTTCTATTGGAATATTCAATAACATTCCGTTGATTTTTTTATATTTGTAACGTATTTATTGACTTTTTCCATTTCAAATAAAATATTTTTTTATGTGGATCTAGATAGTTACGAAAATCACTTTAGTTTTTATTTTTTGTTGGATGTGTCGAATAAAAAGATTTTCCTTTTTTAAAATTTCGTTTTTATGTTCATATCGAGGTGCCATATAAACCTCAATACAAACCCTGCACCCTTATATTCCCCGACTGAGTAAAATTCGAGACTATAGTTTTTTGATCTCAGCCCACGAATTCAAATCCTGCGTTAAATCCTTTTTTTCCTGTTTGGTTGAAAAGAGTTTTTCATGTCCACAAAACATTCAATTGATTATTTCAAACTTCCAATATGATCACGGGTCTCAATGCTTATTTCTTATTAATTTTTTTATACTTATTTATATTCAAATATCATAGGTATCACGTAACGATCATGTAAAATTGTGTCTATCAATTAACAAACTGTAAGTTGCAACACTCGCGGCTCCATACGAGTGTAGTAATTGTCTTTTTATTTGAAATGCTCGTTTACTACATTTTATTAAATGAGCTATGGAAAGCAACAACAGATTATTTATGAAAGAACAGGAATGAGTCAGGAGATATTAACAAAAAGGAAACTGGGCACTAGTAAATCGATATCCTTTTATCGATGTGAATGCATTCACCAAAATGTTCAAAGGAGCTGCAACAAGATTTCCTATTGAAATTTCCGAGCAATAAGTAAAAAGAAAAATGCACTCTCAAAATTAAAATTTTTGTGGTTGCTTTTGAATTTTCAAATCATTTCAACAAGGTGCCTTTTCAAGGCCGATAGCAAATAATAATGGTTGTCCCCTCCTTGCTAAGCTATGTCTTCGAGTATATACAATATTATTATTGTTGTGCGAGTCCTCGATATCGGTTTTGAAATGTGGGTCCTCCCATTCCATATTTCGGGTCTTTTTATCAATTCATTTCAATCTCGAGTCTTTCAGTTATTTAATTCCCAATCTCGAGTGGTTCAACCATTTCATTCACAATCCTGAGTCTTTTAGTCATTTCATTCGCAATATCGAGAATTTCAATAATTTTAAGTCCTTCCAACCCTAATATTAAGTTTTTCAGCCATTTTTTTCATAATCTTGAGTCTTTTGTTTCCCTGGGATTTAATTTTGAGTATATCAGTCATTCAATACTCAATCTTAAGTCTTTGAGTCATTGGGATTTAATTTTAAGTCTTTCACTAACTGAATTTCTCAATCTTGTCTTCAAGTCATTGAGATTCAATATCAAGTCTTTCAAACCCGGTATTAAGTCTTTATAGGTCTTTGAAAAATTTTAAATCTTGTACAGATTTTAGCTAGATGTTTTCCCCTCATTACATGATTTTATTAAAGTTGTGACAAAAAATGAAGATTTCAATCAAAAGCTGGTTGCTGCTCGGATGTACAGTCACGAAAATGTATTTTTAGGAAGAACGCTCATGCACTTGATTTCTATTACCGATGATGGTCATTTATTAAAAAACAATACAAGAATATAATTTGAAACTTGAACCATGATTGTTTTCGTGACTTAATTATAAACTCTCTTGCACAAACTGGATTCATTGCACTGAATTGTTGCATTGTCAAAATAAACGGTTTCCACAAACAAATATACTTTTCGAGAATATACATAAAACTTTTTAGGAGTTGAAAAATGTTTACTCTGAAAATAACCAAGATGAAAAAGAAAATAAACAAACCTGGACAGGAGGTTGATTCCTGAACTGGATGGATGTATTTGGCTGCTGTTGTGGTTGTTGCGCCCTCACTTGCTGTTGGGGAGGTGCTTGGCCACCTGGTTTAGTCTGGGAATTCAGCTACGTGAGCAGGTTTTACTTTCGAAAAACCTCTAAAGGTTCGAAGCAATGATATAGGTGCATCTCTAACCGAGATGCAAGAAACATCATACAGTTAGAGATATCAGCACATTTTTTATATCTTGACTCTATTCGGTCAAATATACAAATAGCAGTCAAAATCACAAATTAACGATACTACATTTGTATATTGGAATACTAAGAAATATCGTACGCCAATAATATTTTCATCAGTTGTAAATATTTATTTACACATGATGAGAGCATTATTGTTGAAAGGCATTTCAGAGATTCCCACTCTTGAAATAGCAGGGAGATTGATTTTGTTTTGTATCGTTAACCTCCAATAATAACTGTATTCAGTTTTTGGCTGCAATTCAATTGTTTCCCAAAGTGGTCCATGCAAAAATAGAAAATGAAACAATTGAACAACAACAAATAATAATGATAACACAAAAATAACAGTCAAGATATGTGACTGTTTGCTCGGTAAAGGTTATAGGTACCAACCAGGGTG
>JAVJAQ010000414.1:0-10114 GCA_032362365.1 Zygogramma bicolorata | reverse complement strand
GGTTTATTCTCGTCTTTATGTAGGTAACATTAAATGAGTCAGGTACTTCAGATCTGAGGCAACTACTTCCAATTTCGTGAAATTCCTTAAAGTAAGAGCTGTAAAACATAATTCATGAATCAATGTTCTTTGTACAATACTGGAAAAGTTAACTTTTTCCTTGAAAGTAGTAGAGAAACTCACCTTCCACTCTTTTGTCTGAAAAAGTTCTTTGTGATTATATGAAGGTTCTTGTGGTAAGTCACAATACCGGTTCTGCATTTCTTCTATGAAATTACCCAACTGTTTTTCAATTTGTCGGTAGGAATAACTTTTACTGGTCTTTTTGAAGTCGGACATTTTTTCACACCTATAAAAAGCCAAAAGGTTACTCGTTCACCGTAGTTGAGGACGCTGAGGTTGCCCGCGAAAATGTAATGAGGTTAGGTTATAAAAACATTAATTTCTTCCAACTTACTTATCATTTATGAAGACACCCTTCTCCATTTCCTCAATTCAGGAAAACGAAAACTATTTTCGATTTTCGGCTGCTTGCTCCTCTTCTCACTATGTATATTAATTAATGACCCAAAGTCCACAAAACACCCGACAAGTCGACAAGACTGCTTCTGCTTGACTGAGACCAGTGTTACCAGCGCTGCAACTCAGAAGGTACTAGAAAATCATCGAAAAAAGTACTAGGTTTTCGTGAAAGGTACTAGTTTAGAATTTTCAAGGTCCCCAATCCCTCCCAAGGGCCAATCCATCTATTTAGCATATGCGTTGTTTCACGTTGATTCTGGTACATATTATTTTTATGGTCGTTAAAGGGATGAATTCATTTGATACTGAGCGCATGCGCAAAAGTATTCTTAGGGTTGCCAACAATGAGCGACGCGACGACAAATGAGTCAAATGACATTCAATAAGAACTGCATAGAAAACTTACAAACAAAACTATGCATAGATGAATTGTACTTAGATCTTATATTTCACATTCATCTCAACTTTTATTCACCTTGGTAATGTTTGATATGCTCCATTTCGATATTTCAGGTCAAAACGTAGAAAACGTACGAATGTTGCGATCGGCGTACTAGCGTACTAGACAGAGTGAAAAGGTACCAGATCTAGTACGAAAGTACTAGGACTGGCAACACTGACTGAGACTGAGACCCCTTCTCTCTCTCTATCTGTTTGTGGTTGGTCGTTGCTTCCGACGCAGGCGCAATTGACCAGTCTCCTATATATAAATCTGTGTGTGTTGGTAGAGTACCCAAGGCACTTCGAATGGCCACTATAGTAAAACCGGCTATAATATTATTGATGGGATAATAATAAATGGCCAACACTTGATTGGCGTTGTTAGGCTAATATTGAAGGGGCATTACTGGCCTTGTAACAATTTTCATGCATCGTCACATTCCCGTCAGTCACAGCATTAGGCCGGACTTTTCCCGGTACTTGTATGTTTGTTGGGATGATTTCATGTTGTTGTTTCATATATTCCTCCATTTTGCTACTTACACTGTTTTTGATATAACTTGAAGGAATTTGGGTGAATTCAGTACTTCTTTCACTATGGCCGCTATGTGTCCATCGCCCGATTGTTGTGGTTGGCTTGAATACCTTATTCGTTATTTATACTGGATATATATATATATATATATATTATATATATATAGCCAGTATAAATAACGATTATGGTATGGTAAACTGGATGCTTATTAGAACTCATGGAATAATATAAATTCAATCGCAGCTCCACCAAACACGTGTGAATCACTCGAGGTGCTCCATCTAAATGAAAGAACATATCAAATCAACTCTTTACCGTGTATGCAATATATTTCATATTCATGAAGGATATCATTACCGTGTATGCCCCAATGTCATAACCTTCCCCCACCCCTCACTGACTAGGTGACGACATTGCTCATTAGTTGGTGGATCTCTGTAATGTGCAGACGTGCACTCCGTACAAGATTGTTTGTACTTAGTACACATGATGGAAAATCTGCATTTACCGTGTATGCGCCCACCTCAAGGTCAATTGTCGAAGGATATGACGTCGTTCCTAATATCCCAGACAAAAGAAAATATTCCATGAACACATTTTCAGCTATGCACCAGTTTAAGGTCAAAACTATGCACCAGTTCAAGGTTAAAACTATGCACCAGACATATCGTTCAAGGTCACTCTAATTACACTTGTAATTACTGAGGTCATAGTGGTGGGGGAGGCTTAGAACCGGCTCAAATCTCCTATAGTGAATATGGTGACTATGTTAAAACGCATTTAACAATCTGATTCGGTATTATTGTTACCCATTGAATTACCGAAAGCATTTTATATAAATTTTCTAGTTGATAATTTGGCAACCGCGCATTTCTGCACAATGGAAATAGGGTGTTTTTGTCACTAAATAGTAGCAACGGTTGCCATGACATCAACTTTCACTTAACTGATTTCAGCTAAACTAATGCAGACAATTTGGCAAACACGCATTTCCGCACTATGGGAATCGAGTTTTTGTTTACTTGTGATCATAGCAACTGTCGCTATGACAGTTTTTCTATAACTGCTTTCAGCTTAACTTGATCAGGCAATTCGGCAACCACGCATTTCCGCACCATATGGGAACCGGGTTTTTGGTATTCTCGTTACCATAGCAACGGTTGCCATGGCAATGGTTTTTCCGTAACTGATTTCAGCTGAAAGTTGACCTAATCACAGTTCAATCATACTTGATGAGTTGTAGAGGTACTACAACACATGCTAATGAAGATTATAACCAATATTGCTGATTCAAGAAAACAATTATGAAAATTCCATTCTTCAAACATGTTCTGGTTTAGTTATTGAGAGATTGGTTCATCAAGTGTGAGGCAATTTTTTGAAGGGAGCTGGTAGCTCAAGGAATAACTAAATTTTGTTAAAAATAGATTCCGATCAAGTATCGCCCAGTGAATTATAAGTTGCCATATATTGATACAATATTATCAGAAAAGATAATTTCTGAACAGTACAAATGGAAATGTTTTATTAGATATTTTCACAGTGAGAAAATGGTGATTTTACTAACCAAGGGAGCTCCTATAAGTTTTCAACGACATGAGAAAATGTTTCTCTCAGCTACTAGTTTCACAACTCTCAAAAAGATGAATTGCAGGTATGTGAGGCTATTCCAATTTTGCCATCTCCCACGTTGTGAATAGTCTGAATCAATTGAAAATGTATAAAAACCCAACAAATCACTTGGCTTGGACTATTTCCAAACTCAACTTACCTATGTAGGTATGTATGTATTTTTATCCTATTTAAAAAAAATTAAATCTTCAAACTTGAAATTGACAATTCACTTCATTTACCCACCAATAATTCTTCTCTGGAAAATTTATACTAATAAGTGTTATTCACACCAATGAGCTATCTGGAAGAAATATGTGTGAATAAATATTTTAAATTTTTAAATTATTTGTCATTTGGTGTTATTTGATCTCCGTATGTGGAACAAATGTAAAGCATGCATACTATTGTAATAGAGATGTGAAATTTTCCTAGTCCAAAAGTTATAATAGTTATTTATGATATAAGTGTTAAAAGTAAATTTTTAAGGCACGCATGTCAAGGTTTGCAGAATGAGCGAAGCGAATTCTGCAAATCACATGAGTGCCTTAAAAGGTACTTTCAACACGTATATCATACAATATTTTTTTACAAACGTTCAAATAAAGTAATTAGACAGTTTGGATTAAATTTTGAAAACCTTTATTAATACATCCAAAGGAGATAATTTTAAATTGCATCGTATATTACGGACCTTAGCAACCATTGTTGATTAAATTGTTTACGAATGTTTTCATGCATCTGTCAGACGTTTGTTAGTTTTATTTAAAACGCAGTTAAGGTTGTAGATTTTTTTCAAAATGGAAGAAAGTAATGAAAATGATCCATTTGAAGACATAGAGACCCTCGATTTGTTGCCGAGAAAATCCAGGGTTCAATACGTTTGCTTTCAAAATCTGACAATGCACTTTTGACAGCAGTGTCATAAACATTTTAAGGCTTCTATGGAGTGCTGAAAATGGCATTTTAACACGTTTGTAGAAAAATGTATTTACATGCCTTTTAATATATATATATATATATATATATATATATATATATATATATATATATATATATATACATAGCTGGGCATTAACTCGTTAATCCGTTAATAGTTAATTAACGAAGTTAACATTTTGATGAACGGATTAACTTTTAAGTTAACTTTCAAAAAGGTTATCGGATACGTTAACTTTCGTTAATATGCAGAAGTTCGTTAATCGTTAATCCAATGCCGAATAGTTTCCGAACGGCACCGTCAAGTGACGGTTACGATTGGCAGCGACTGAAACAAAAACAAAACTAGATATATTTTGCCGAGGCGTGCGAGTGAGAAAGAAAACTGCAAGAAGATCATTTCATACTCACCGCAGGTGCTTAGGGTGTCCGATAGTAACCACTACTCACCGCTACTAACCGCTTTTTTGACAGCGGTTTCCTGAAAAACTTGTAACCAGTGCCTAATTTCAGAATACATGTTAGTTTCAAGTTCATTATACAAGTATTTTGTTTTGTTCCTAACCTGTTAACTCCCAAAACCAACAGGTTTTTGTTTCATAAGTTCACTAACGCAACGAAATAAAGATGCAATTTTACACATATTAACGGATTAACGATTAACGTTAACTTTCGTTAATTCTTCCGAAATATAACGCTTTAACGTTTAACGAAGCTAACTTTTTTTGTAGCGGATTAACGATTAACGAAGTTAATTAACGGTGCCCAGCTATGTATATATATATATATATATATGGAGTGAAGCCTATAGGTTAATAAAAACAATGTGAAACAAACAATTCTGTAGGGTGTTGTAGAAATCCAATTCATAATTGCATTGGGTATCCTGATTGTTCTCACTGAAATAAGATTTGATGTTTTTCAAATCTATTTTTTTCCTTATGAACTTTGAAACTATACTACCAAGGCAAAACGATTGCGACATCACCAAAAGCGAGTACGAATATTCAGATCTGTACATGAGAACCGACATCTTGTTGCTGACGGACATCTTCGAGAATTTCTACAAGATCGGCCATAGCACCTTCGGCCTCGATCCCGCTTGATACTTCACCATGCCGGGCTATACGTGGTCCTGCATGATGAAGTACACAAAGTACAAGTTGGAACCTCTCAGAGACGTCGACATGGTGCTATTCATAGAGCGAGGCATTCGAGGCGATATCAGCCAGTGTTGCAACCGCTACTCGAAAGCCAACAAGTACATGGCCGAGTTCGAACCCCCAAAACCGTCCAAGTATTTGATGTATTTCGATGTCAACAACCTCTATATGGATGGGCCATGATGTAACATTTGCCAGTTGGTGGGTTCGAATGGGTGGAAAACATCGACAATCTGGATATTCGCGACGTTTCGGACTCGTCCGACATTGGGTATATATCCTCGAGGTCGACTTGGAGTACCCCGAGCATTTCCACGACAAAGCATCGAGATTTTCTGATGTGCGTCGAACACAGAGTACCGCCAAAAACGCCCAAAATGGATGACCACCCTGTGTAGAATGGAAAAGTGCATCGTACACTATCGGCTACGGAAACAGGCACTAGCGCATGGACTTGTACTCGAGGTACACAAAGTACTTCAGTTCAAGCAGCAGGATTGGCTCGAGCCCGACATTGAAATGAATACGAGGTTTCCGAGAATTCTCATTTTGGAAAAACAATAGAAAACATCCAGTAACACCGAGTGGTGAAACTAGTCAACCGATGACACGGCAGGTAAGGTGCCAAAAATCTCGTCAGCAGTCCGAAATTCCACAGTCGAACCATCTTCGACAACGACCTTATGACTATCGAACTTTTCAAGTGTGATTTTGAGTTCAACAAACCCCCTGTATATCGGCATGCCCATCCTCGGTATTTCCAAGGTCTGCGTTTATGATTTCATGATCGAGAAAGAATACGCGAGACCAGTGTGACCACAAATATTTTTACTTTTTGGGATTTATCCATAAAGCAAAAAATAATGAGTCACAAGCAACGGCAGCTGTTCATCGGAGAGCAATTGTGGTGAGATACTAACAATGGATAAGACAAAGAATAGAGTTTGAAATTTGGGCGCCATCTAAATTTGTGCTTTGAGAGAGAGCTCTAGAAGTTTTTCCAAGTCGTAAAATACAAAAACAAGCACTTCAAATATCATTGATGAAAACTACCTATATGCAAGTGAGGTGAGTAGAAATTAGAAACCAAAACTGTATTGACTATTTACTTGTAAATATCGACCAATTATTAGGGTGACGAATTTGTCATCCACAACATACTTGCAAATTGGTTATAAAAGGGGTATTCGGCAAAGTTTATTTACATATTTACACATTAAACATTTGCTTGGGGAATTGTCATAGTGCACTATGGGTCCACTTCACAAATTATAATATATGAAACTTTTTTGAATCTAATAATTATGATGATATGCGAAGTGTCACCCAGATGATCAATGATCATCAAAATTTCAGTTTAATAAAAATGAAAATTGAAATGATCTGACCTATTCAGTGGATTCCTTCATATCCATTCGGAGGTATGGCTTCAATAAAACCTGGAGCTACTAATGGAGTTGTATGGCAGGTTTATTGTGAGCAGTGTATGTCGTACTTCATCAACCAAAATCGGAATCATTACTTCATCAAATCCGGGAGTATTAACTCAGAAGTACCAATAAGCAGTTGATAACCCCATAGGAGAATCCATCAGATTATATTGACAAGTAGGGCAATTGTACCATTTACGGTAACATAGAACCCTGGAATAAATCATAAAATATAACTAATTCTGTTATGACTAATTACCAGAAGAGACAGTCGAGATTGATTTTCAAACACGCACCTTTTTTATAAGAGTGTGAATAACAAAAATCTTGTCAATCAGAGGATTAACTCTATATGCGCCGCATGAAAAATTCATAATTCTTCTCAAAGGTCAATTGCTCTTTCTCGGAAGATTCAAAAGATGGCGTGATGAGTATATTCAAGAAAAGAATACCAGACAGATCCTATAATTTGGAAATTATCTTGAATCTCAATCGTTATCACCATACATATCCTTTCACGAGATTTTTGCGGCACTGTCCATATCACGAATTTTTGAATTCGTCAGTTCACAAGATATTTTAGCTATTTCCAGTTGTCTACACTAAGGTTCCACTGGCGTACCCAACATTTATGTACTTGATATTCGAAATAATATAATATGATAATAATTTAAATGTGGCATTTAGAAAATGCTACACTACCCCCCTCCAAGAAAAAAATATAAAATATTTTTTTATGAAAAAGTAATTCAAATAAAATGTATACATTACTATACAGTTTTGATAATTGGCTCAGTAACTACACGTACTATTCGTCCTAAAGGAAGTCTATATATCAGTCATGTCACAGAAAAAATCATACTTAGGGTAATGTCTGATAAGAGGTGTGCCAATTCATCTCAATAAGTTTTAATATGTACAAAACAAAGAATATATTGTGCAATTGATATGGAAACTATGACTGTAACCAGTACTTACCTAATAAGAGTGAGTTTCATTCATCCAACCGGAACGTCAGAATTTGCACATGCCAGTCGCCTGATGGTGACCCATCGACATTATTCAAAGTGTAGACTAAACGAGAAACCTTTTTTGTAACAATATTCAAAACGTACTTCGGTGCTTATTTCGCCTTGATTTTATCAGCAGCTTCTGATAAAACTTTATTGAGCCTCCAAACTTTGGCGCCAACGGAAAATGATATTTCTCTTTTCCTAGGATTATATATGAGGAGGCATTCTTTTGTAAGCTTCATGTAGTTTTGCACGAACTTCAGAAAATATTGCTGCCAATCCTGACAGATCTTCTGCGTAAGAACCTCTTCCACCAGCAACACTTTCAACTTGACCATAATATTCTCTCTCACTCACAGAGTAATTACGTTCTGCACGAGTTAAGAGATTTTGAGGCATGTTCAAAACCATCGATTTCTAGTGTCAACACCGACACCGGTGTCGCTAGCGTCACATTGGATGGTAAACTTTTTGGTATAATCGAGAAATTTTAGAATAGGTGATTCTACAAGTGCTTTTTTTATTTTCAGGAAGAAGGTATCTGCTTCAGCAGTCCAAGAGATACTTCGTTTTTCCTCTTTACCTCTCAAAAGGTCACTGATAGGTGAAATCAAAGATGAAAAATTCATTACAAAAGGTCGATACCAGGAGCATAAACATATGAATAGCTTTTCTTCGGTATAGTTAACCATTGCACTAATTTTTTCTCTGGATCTGTACGAAGGCCACGACTATCAACAATGAAACCTAGGTATTTTGAAGAATTCGCATTTACTGAGATTCATGGTTAGATTGGCATTGTGAAGTATCCGTTTAACTTCTTTCAAAAGTTCAATATGTTTTTCAAACGTAGTAGAAATAATCAGAATATTATCCAAATACGAAAATATGAATGGTTCGTATTTAAGACCAAAAAGGGCATCAAAAAGACGCTGTTGAATTTGGGCAGATTTACAAGTTCCGAAAGAGGTTACTTTGAACTGAAATAAACCTCTACCACCCACACTGAATGCTGTTTTTTTTTCTGATGACTCATCCAATGGTACTACCAAAATGCTTTCAAGAATCTAGACAAATTCCTTTTGTTACTTTCTCATACCGCAGATATCTAAATAAACTGGAATACCTACTCTCGTGAATTTCTACGGAATTCTAGAAAAGTTAGGACAAAAAAGGCTATAGATAGAATCGCGCATACACTAGCCAACACAAATTATGTAATATAATCTAATATTATGAAAAATAATTTCATTCACTCACACTGCATATGGTTTAAATAAATCTTTTTTTAATTTCAAACTTGGATTGGGCCCCTAACGTTGGACGCCATTTTTGACCACAACTATTTTTCCCTTTTGGGATTCATCCATAAAGCAAAAAATAATGAGTCACAAGCAACGGCAGCTGTTCATCGGAGAGCAATTGGGGTTAGATACCTACTAAAAAATGTATAAGACAAAGAATAAAGTTTGAAATTATGGCGCCATGTAAATTTGTTGTTGTTTGTAGTGCTTTCAAAGAGCTCTAGAAGTTTTTCCAAGCACTTTCAAATGTTATTGATGAAAATCACCTATATGCAAGTGAGGTGAGTAGAAATTAGAAACCAAAACCACAGTACTGGTATCCAGGCAGATGTAATTCAAAAGGAAGTTTATTGATTAGAGTGTTCACAATATCACCACCTTGTCGTTCGAAGGTTAGCATGATACTGACAAATATGCTCAGAGTAACTGTGCATAAAGGGATTCAGCGCCAGAGGAGGGTATAAGGTGAATCCGAAAGCGTTTTTCGCATTTGCCAAGAGGTTCGAGTTCACAAGTTGTTGTTCTGAAATTGTTCGTTTTCGTTAACCAGCTGACGAACGTCAACCCTCAGAAGTCGAAACTTGTGCGAGCAATGGACCAACGAGGCCTTACCTTTTAACGTGCGATTACCCAGCAAGTTACTGCACCTTTCAAAGAAATTTCATTCATCTATCCCAAACACTGAATTGAAGTAGAACAGTTCATTTATTGAATACAAATGATTGATGGATTCGATTGTTTCAAACCCAACTTATTAAAGCACTTCTGGGGAATGTAGCTGGTTTGAGAGCTACTCGAGTAAAATTCCAATTCGTCTAAATTAAGGATTTATTGCTTTCTATTTTTTTTATATGCAGATTCACGCGAAAGGGAAGCCCTGTAATGTTCGAGGAACACCGCGTGAATCAAGGGCCAGGAGATGCAAATTGATATTAATTTTGAATTTTTGAAGTTTGTAAGCCCCAGGAAAAAAAAGTTCAGCTGTTCTATTGAAAAAGTCCCTGAGCAAGAGAGGTTCGACAGGTCTCCAAGTTCACAACAAAGGAGTGTGAAGAATCACCAACAAGACGGGTTGCCTTTCTCTGAATAGAATCGAGAAGCTTCAATGAATGTTTTGGAGCCGAACTCCATACGTGAGAACTATATTTCAAGACAG